>PVIJ01011848.1:0-52563 GCA_004024925.1 Scalopus aquaticus
GAGGGAAGGGAAAGGGCACAAAATGGAATAGAAAAGAACACAAGGGACCATGGAGATGGATCATGAGTGAATTGGTGGTGGGCTACCCAAGGGGAATGCAAAATGTAAAAGACATAAATAACAATAAAAATATATATTATAAAAAAAAAAGACGAAAGTGTAACTATAGGACAAAACCAATATGATATAGCTCTTGGGGATGGACCTTTTAGCCCCTTCTTAGTGGTAAATGGACAGTGAAATGTGATGGTGGGAGATCATGGCTCCAGCAAAAATCCTGCAGTCAGAAGTCAGTGATGACTTTAACTATAACCAGGGAAAGAGCACACACACATGCACACATAAGGCACACTCAGACGCACCCACACATGCACACACATTCACACATGCAAACACACACACGCACACACAAACACACATGTGCACACCCCTCCTTCAGCAGTCGTTTTGTGATTTTTCTTCCCTCTTCCATAGTGTTCTTTTAATCACGGAGAAAATGCATGCACTTGGGGACAGAAAGGAAAGGAAATATTCACTGAAACATTCACTGTTCCATTTTTCTGTCCGTGTCCCCTTGTCCCCTTAGAGTGGAGCCAGATCCCATATATATAGTCCTATGTCCTTTAGTAAGCATGTATACCAGCTTTGTTTTTTAAAAAAGAATAACCAATGCTTTTCATCAATGTACTTGGTTTTAGATTAAAGAAATTTAACAGTGACTTGCTTCAGCAAAAAAGTAAAATTTATTTCCAGGATGATGGCCCATGTCCCATAGAAACCAGAGTGAAATGCCAATGGACTGTGGGGATGAACCAGAGACATGAAAACCAGAAGGACTTTCTCCTCTCTCATCTATCTCCGTTTTGAGGTGTCAGTTTTATTGCTTATCTCCACCTTTCTCTGTTTACCAGTTGCAAGAAGAGGAAAGCGCTGTTATCTGCAGCTCCCAGAAAGAATCTAAACTTACGTCTCTTTGTTCTACTGCCAAGGTCGCAGGAAAGGCCTCTGATTGTCCTGGCCTGGTTGGTGCTCCGTCTTTAGGCCAATGAAGAGAGGAAAGAAAGTGACATTTTGGAACGACATAGCAGCTCTGATATAGCCAAAGACAGGGACAGGAAGGCCATTCCAGAAAAGTGCTGACAGTGGTGAGGATGGCGTGGCCAATCAATTGGGGAGACAAAAGTACAGCCATCTGCTTCCTCATACAGGGAAAAGGGAGAGGGGACCCATAATCACACCATATAAAGAAGAGAGTTAGAGATTTTAATACTTTTTTTTTCTCATTGAGAAAGAACACTTTAAGCAACAGTGGTAGGTCTAGCGGGCATTTAAAAGTTTTCTTTTAATATTTTTCGGTACCTTCTAAACTAATATATGAGTTTACTCATCACTGAAAAAAATAACATTTTTAAAAAGTAATAAAAGAGGCATTTTGGAAGACCTCAAGTTTTTCAAATTTTTATTTCTCATTTCTGAACACTTACGACCTGTGCATTGAACAGACATGATTCATGGGCGCTGTCATGAAATAGTTACATTTTTTCTGTCTCTGTTCTTTTAAATTTATGCAGTGGAGTTATTTTTTCTCTGTCCCTGACTGCGAACTCAGGCAGCCCTATAACTTTGCAGGTTTTCTTTAAGCAATCCATGTCATCTCAGCATAGACGTGACTATATCCAGCTCTTTGCAATTTTCTCCATCACATGTGATTCAAGTTGAGGTCTTTCTCCTCGCACGCAATGAGGGTGTGCAGCAGCGGGGAGCCTGCGGCCAGGGAAGGTCTTTCTCTCTTTCCCCAATCAATGTTCTAGTTCTTCTCAAACCCTCCAGTTTGCTGACCATGGTCTTTGTGGTTCCTGACACTGGCAGGCTTGGGGTTGCCTGGGGGCTAGTGGGGCGCAAAAGGAGGAATGATCAGGAGCAACTTTTCACTGTCATGAGTTGGCTTCTTGCTCTCTGGTGCTGACATATGTTTAAGTCTATTTCTCTCTCACGGGCATTTGTGCGGGGGGCCTGCCTCCAGCCCCCTGTGGGTGGGCATCTCCCACATCCAGCTTCCTACTTGGGAGTGATGGTTTCCTTCCGGCTCACTGTGTTTCACCAGAAATTGCAATCCAGTAATACCTGCATCTGTTTGTCCCTCCAGGTGGCTCTCTGGGACATGAGCTGACTAGTGATGGCTTTTTCATGGTTGGGGCCATGTTGGACCCCTTTGCCATAGCATGCTGGGGTGTAGTCTCCCACACCTCCACCTCTCCTTCCCCCTTAGCCATCAGCAAAGTCACTGCATCCCTCACTCTTTAGAATTCTCAAGTGGGCATGAGGCACCAATTTTTGGGGTCCCTAACACATGAATCATAAGCCAAGTTCTCTTTGTGTTCCCTTCATGCCTCCTTACTAGCTTTAATTGAGGGCACGATCCCAGCTCCACCCCTTGGGTCAGGTCTCCCCAAGAGTCCTCTGCACAGTCCTTCTGACCCCATGCATTCTGAACCTGGGATATAGATGAGGGTCAAACCTTCTTACCACCAATCCTCAAAGTTAGCATCCTTAGTAGAAACCTCAGTAACGAGTTTCCTTATCTTAGGGTCTCAGCCCAAACTTCCTTTTTTATACCCTATTATATATTCTGTAATACTCTCTTTTCTTATCTTGAATTTAAAGAAATAAATACAGTTTTATCCTTGAAAGTTAATTTTTATTCGGAAAATTAAAAATTGCAACTATACTTTTTTCTTAGCCCATCTGAGATTGTTAAACAGAAGTTACATCATGCTCTGCTTTAGTATTGAAACAGGAAGCAGTAATACCTTTCATTTATATCGTATTTTAATCCTTAGAAGGGAGTGCTTTCAAATTGCTTATTTCTACACCCAATTGTTCAGAACTAGGACACATAAAGGGATTGTTAGAAAAAAGATAGTTATGAAAAATGTGATCCCCAAGCAAGGAAGCAAGTGAGAACGTATCTAAAGGATTGTAAGACTGAGGAAGAAGATTTTACCTCAAACAAGATTACAGTTGATTTCAAATATTCTGGATTTACTCACTGGTAGTCATGCTATTTAAAAAAAAAATCAGATTTTTCTTGTTCTACCATGAAAGGTGGCATTGGAATTTGAAGGTTAAATTTAGCTGTATTTTAGGGTGGTGCAAGGGGTTAAGTCTCAGCTCTATCAAGGTATTGGCAGCCACTGCAGCATGAGTTCTATCCCCCACCAGGGAGCTGACCCACATGGCGCAGCAGACCTCTCCTATCTCGCCCACTGCTCCCATCAGCAGTGTATTTCAGTAGATCCACCTGTTCTGCTTCCCACTCTGTCTCTGATGAATCCTTTCATTGCTACCTCCCCACCCTCCTGCACCTCTGGCCTACACCCCAGCTCTTGTATGCAGAAATAAATAAATTCTTTTAAAAAGCTTTGCTATATTTTAATACTGAATGTGTTTGCCGTGTTGATGGTGAGACATGAGGCCTGTCCAGGCAATGCTGTCTCTCAAGGATGGATTCACACATGTGAGTGTATGTCCAGGCACAACTGACCCTAGAGGCTGTTTTATAAGGTCAGGGGCCCAAACCACTCAGTAGATTATTATTTTTTTTACTGCTGCTTAATTCTATCGCCAATGTCTTAAGTTACTGCTCCCCGCTGAGACTTTCTGCCACAAAAAAATGTTAATTAAGTAAAAACTCCCCCTCACCTCTTTCTTTTTTCTTCTTCTCCTCCTCTGCCTCTTCCTCCTCCATTCTCTCCCCTTCTCTTTTACCAATTTGTTCTCCACATAAACCAGACACTCCAATTTTAGCCCAACAAACCACTTAGCATTTGCTTGGTGATTGAACTTCTATTTTACCCCAGGAGAAAGGAGGCTTCTGTCAGTCAGAAGCTAAGGTCTGTCTCCGTCTCCCAGCTGTTCTTCCTCCATGTACTTGGGCAGGAGACACAGAGGCCTCTGTAGTCCCACCCTGACACGCCAGCCATGTCCCTCACCGCAGGAAGCCACTCAGTCCTTCTGAGGAAGTGGAAGAACCTTAGTCTTTACCGCCTTATGACTTCTTCAATTTCTTAGTTCTGACTACACGTTTAAGGAATTTGAAGAAAGAAATTTCATTTCTTCACCAATGATATGGGGTTAGCAAAAAACTCAGCCCTTAGTGAAGGAGGTAGTGTTGGACGCTTTAGTCTGTGGAAGGACAGACATCCCCTTACCCATCACCTCCTCCAATCTTTACCCTTGCTCACTCCAGAAAACTTGACCTGTCAAAAGCAATTTTCCTTTTAGGGTATGTTCAGGTTTGGTGTGGCATAATCTATACTTGCCACAGCTTTTAACTTGAGCTGGATCTTTTAATACAATATAACTTAATTGATTCAATATAATATGACTTAATTAGTTAATTAGTTTATGCAGCCATTAAAGATTATTGAGTTTGTCTAGCTGACACCCCTATGCTAGTTGTTACAGGGGGCCTAGGAAAGGATTCCTGCCTTTAAGGAACTCAGAGTCCTTTCGAGAATGTCTTTTCCTGGATTTGCCTGCCAGCATGCTAAGTATTAAATGTACTGAACACCTCTGGAGCTGCTTCAAATTTTGACTCCCTTATGAAGAAAGCCCGATCACTTAAAAACAAAACAAACTACATATTTGTTACATTTTATTACTTTCCTATTACAAACCTCCAATGTGCAACTCCCTATTTTCCACCTACAGGGAACTTTCTCCGGCATCAGCTCCAGCTGTAGCCGCGCATGGCGTGGGCTCTGCTAGACTTTGGGAGCTGCGACCTGAGAGCCGGGTCAACAGTCTCTCACGCCCTACAACCAGGCTTCTCAGATGCCAGCTTGGTCCCTACGAGACACCCACTTAGCACCCAAACATGCAGGAGTTATCTCAGGGGGACACCCTTGACTGGCGGGTGGATGGGAGCTTCCCCCTTTTGTGGCGTGGCCAAGAGAGTCAGAGAGAAGAAACAGCACATCCTGGGAGCTGCTGCAGTAAGGAGCGCTACTACCAAAGATAGAGGGTGAGGGGACGTGAGCCCCGTCCATCGTGCTCAATTCCTTATTTGGCTCCAGCACAGTCCAGACGGATCAGGCAGATGTCGGGGGTTACTGCAGATTAAACAAATGTTAGCCATTTGCAATGACTGTAATGAACATATAAATAAACACTGTTATTGAAGCAGATTAGCTCCTTTTTGGCATCTGCCATGTAGCTACTGATGTGGCAAATGAGTTTTTCTCAATGGTCATCAATAAAAATGAAAAAGCAGCTTGATTTTACAGGGAAGTGTACTGCAATTTCCTTGAGCTTTCTGATTTCTGTCATAACATGATCTTTAGAATCACTGATTATCTTGGCATTCCGTGAACCCCCACGCTGGCCCAGTCTAGTGACAATAACATGTTATTTCACTGCACCTGTGAGTCTAAAATGGCCAGGACTTTAGATGCTGTCATAAAATACAAGTGTGGCCAAGAATGAGAGATAAACACCATAAAGATGCAAGAATCTGCCATTTTGGTGAGATTTTAGAGATCTAATGGTTTGGAGAAAAAAAGGGAAGTCCCTTCAAAGGAAAACGGGGTGCGGTTGCACCTCGCTTCCTCTACCAGCAAAACAGTGATCAAAAGCCCAGGCAAGTGGTGAGCCTCTGGATTTTAGGGACATGCCACACACCACATTGGGATTCCTACTCTGACCTATTTGTTGGGTGACTCAGAAGGCGGATTTCAATGGCTACCACAGTCACCTGTTCATGTGATACGTCTTCAGCACCTGCTCGGCCATGGCTGCTCTAGCATCGCCTTCTGAGCTTATACTGTGGGAGAGCTGAAAATACCAGGCCATGCCAGCCAGCTCTGATCCCATGGGCACTTGGTATCTCTCTTAGGAAGTCGGTGTCTACCAGGGCCTAGTAGGATGCCAGTTGTTTTTCAAATGGCGAACAGTTTTCTGCTGCAGAATGGAGCTATTTAAAACCATTAAGACGTACTGTGTGGCCCCCTGATCCACCATGGACACTCTAATAGCATCAGTTCCGTGGGATAAATAGCCACAGTGATGCAGGGTAATACAGCCTGATGGAGGGGTGACCTGGACCTCTGCACCGTGATCAACCTCAGGAGGACCTTGCCTCAAGGCTAATTTAGAGAGAGTGAAGTTTCTTTTCCATTGCAGTATAGAGAGGTTGCATATGTGTTCAAATAAAGACTTGGAGGTTTGTAATACAATGGAATAAAATATAATAAAAATGTAGTTTGTTTTGTTTTAAGAGATTTGGTCTTTCTGCACAAGGGAGGGAGACAATCAACTTTGGAAATATTTACTTGTTCTTTGCAACATGTCCAGTGTCAGCAGCCCCCCTCCCCCCTTCACCGAGTTTCCCCTCATGCGAGGGTATCTGGGCCAGTGGAGGAGCTGCTGTGGCTTGACCTTGGATCTTCAGAGGTCTCTGGTATGGGAATCCATGGTAGAGATCTCTGGACTCTTTTTTTGGCCAGGGTGATGCTTATGGAAGGAATTTTCTGGACCCTTCTTTGCCTCTCACTGGTTAATGAAACCTGGATACAGCTCCCTATGGGCCCCGAAGTCTGCGTGCACTGTGCTGTGACTCAAAGACAAGGCCAATTCACAGACTCCAGCAGCTTCCTGAGCCCGGAACACGCTAACAAACATGGCACTTGTGGAAAAGATACTCTCCCCTGAAGCAAAATCCTAAGGTAGTACATTACATATTTCTCATAAATAAAGATATGAGCGGCAGTAATTTCAAAATTATGCAAATCACATAAACAAATCTAAATCTCAAATGGTCAAAAACAATAAGTAGGAACTCTAAATCATGGGTCTATAATTAGGATGTGCATGGTATGAAAATCTTTGACAATTCCAATGCAGAATTGTTCCAGGATACCATTTTCTTGAAACACCCTTAGATATTCTAGTGACATTGCAGACCTTAAGTAATCTTTGTAAAACATTTCATTTTGAGAAGCTGTTTTCTCCACAGGCTACTGAAAATGGCAAAAGTTAAAAATATCTTAGGAACTTCAAAAATATTCAGAAATATTCCTGGTGCATTATTGCTGCAAGATACTACCATTTTTCATCAGGGTTATATTAGGTATTAGAAAATCACCTACATGCATTAGTTCTTCCTATTGACTTTCTATTAATTTAACATTCCTTGTCTTATTTATCAGCCAATTTCAACTGTAAATATAGTAATTTTAAAAAACTTATAAATTTATATACTACTATATTCCTTAAATTACATATGTATTCCAAATAATGAAAAGACTGACATTTTTTCAATATTATAAACACTTTTTAAAGATTATTGTATCAAATGTGGGAAAAAGACAAATCAACTTTGAAATTTAGTTTGGGGTCATAATTGATAGGATATATAGTCTAAATAATTGTTTTTTCTTTTTCTAGTATACTCTACATTTGAGAAGTTGATTTCAGTGTCAAAGTCTGCCATTTGTTTCACTAAATAACATTAACATTAAAAATAAGTATCACTGCATTTTTCTTCAAAGAATTTCTTTAACCCTTTGATCCTTCCATGGGCATTAGTATACTAAATTTCTTTTCTGTGCCACCTTGCTTATAACTTTAATTTTACTTTAAGTATGGTTTCAAATTTATACTGAGCACACCTAGTTGAAAGTAGTTATTTAAGGGCCTCCCTGGTGGCTCAGCGGTTAAGCTGTGGAGCTGTCGGCAGCAGCAGTGATGATGCGAGTTCAACGCTCAGACAGGGAGATTCCCACATGTCATGGCAAACCTCTCCTGCCTCGCCTGCTGCTCCCCTCAGCACTGTATTTCCGTCGATCTCTGTGCTGCTCCCCACTCTGTCTCTGGTGAACCCTCTCGCCTCCCCATGCCTCTGGCCTATACCCCAGCTTGTATGCATAAATAAATAAATCATTTTTTAAAAAAGAAAGTAGATATTTAAGTAGAATGTGCTTGTTTTCTAGAATGTGCATATTTATATTTTCAATAATTTCTAAGTGGGTTAATCTGAGACCTGATAGCACAGACCTGTCTTCTCATTGTTCATTCAACAATGCTTTCAAACTCATGCTTGGCAAATGTGTTCACCCAATGTTTACTGAGGCAGCAAAGTAATTGTAGAGTCCTCAGACACTAATGAAAAACTCAGTGTTGTCAAAGGTTTTTGCTGCAGGGTTTACAGACATATATGAAAATGAACAAAACAAGGAATATGCAACACCCCAGAGTTATTTTGTGCTATGCTTTTTGCAGACTATTCTATTTTCTAAGCATATTTATGGCTTGCTAAATATTTCTGTCTAAATTCAGTTGGGTACTAGTCTTTTTGGATCATGTCTTTTTGGATCATTACCAGCATGTCATCTGTTGGACAAAAATCTCACAAAATGCTCCCACACGGAGTATGTGCATCTCGAAAATCCATATATTAAACAATAGTTATCTGCTCTACATGTGGGCTTTTTCTGAAACAACTGAGCAATGGTTTGCATTTATTACCTTATTCAAAATGGTTTCATTCTTGGAGTTCACATCAAGGGGTTTTGTGCTTCATTCCCTAAATAATGAGTAATATTTCACAGTGATCCTTGTTTTCTGTGGAAAAGTTCCATTACCGTGTTATTAAATTTTGCTATGGTTTCTGCTAAATGGCAAAAATTCTAACCATCCTATCATGTATCATGTTTATCATTCATTCAGTGTGCTGTGTCTATAATCTTTTTCTTCTTCATACAGTTCCTATCCTGTTACATTTTTCCCAAGTCATTTTTCACTTTCAAATACTTAATATTGTTGAAGATATACTTTTCACTTAGTTCTTGTTTAGCAAGCACATGCGTCAAATAATAATCTTTACATCCATTCTCACTTTTCCGTTGATTTTTTCATTCCTAAGCAGTTCATGATATAGATAATATTCAGGGTTTTGGAGAAAGAATAAAGCAATGAGAATCTGGTCATTTCTTTAATCTGTTAGGGAAGAATTTGTGTGTGTAAACAGTTTCTTAGTAGGACTGTGTTCCTTCTGGTGGTTCTATTTTTTTTAAAGATTTATTTATGTATGCATGCAAGCTGGGGTACAGGCCAGAGGCATGGGGCGGTGAGAGGGTTCACCAGAGACAGAGTGGGGAGTGGAACAGGCAGATCGATGGAAACACACTGTTGAGGGGAGCAGTGGGTGAGGCAGGAGAGGTCTGCTGTGCCATGTGGGAATCTCTCAGGCAGGGCGTCAAACTCATGTCGCTGCTGCCACCAGCTCCACAGCACAGCGCCCAACCTCTGTGCCACCAGGGAGGCCCTTCTGGGGTTTCTAAAGAAGAAGTTGTCCCTTGCATCCTCCAGCTTCTAGAAGCCACCTGCATCCCTTGCCTCCTGACTCCTTCCTACACCTTCTAAGTGCATTCATTGATCTAAGCTGTTTCTATCATCATAGCTCCTTTCTCTTTGACCTTCTTACTTCCCTATAGTAAGGAGCTCTCTGATGACATTGGGTCCACGGATATACTCCAGGATAATCCCCACCTCAAGATCCTTAAAATAATTACAACTGCAACGTCCCCCTGGCTGTGTAAGGACAACTAGTCTTAGGTTCTGGTGTTAGAACACGAGCATCTTCATGGGGGTGACTTTGCTGGGTCACCCCTACCACACCTGTTTCTGGATTTGATGAGCCCCCTGGTATTGAAATAAAATCAGTGCCTCTAGGAATTACGAGGCTTATTGGAAGGTGCCAAGCATGCAAAAGTATGATGATACGTTTCCTTGATTGTGTTGGTACAATGGTCATGGAACCTGACAAACACAAGGAAAGGCAATGGAATAGTCACCTGTAACTCACAACTAGCTGCCACGTTTCAACTCTGTGGTGAGTGTTATCCATTCTCTGGGGCTGTAGACGAGCACTTTCTGAAGAAATGTAGAGTGTCTTGCTATTCCTGCTGTTGTGGAGATGAAGTTGGCTCCATAGAGACTCCAGCTGTTTCTTTTCTCTGTTTATCCCACCTCTTCCTTTACAGTGCTTTGCTGCTAAAACCCAGGGCCTTGCTCTTCAGCAGATGGCCTTGGGCTGACGCCAGAGAGTCTGGGAATTTACCCTTCCTTCTGCACACCCACGACTGCTGACTGGCAGGAGAGGATGGGTGGGAGCAAAGTTGTAGTGTGACTATAGTTGTGGGGCTGACCCTATACCCTGCCTTATTCTCTTGCCTCCTATGGTCTCTCTAAGACTGTCCCTAAGACATCGCTTTCCATGACTTCTCCTTGCAGGTTCGGCCTCTGGGGAAACTTACCTTGAATACTTTCCAAATGAAATCTTTAAAAATAATATATACAACTGCCCCAAATATATAAAAACACTAAATTGAAGAGCTCTATGCACCACCATGCTTATTACAGCATTTTTGACAATAATCAAGAGTTAGGAGTAGCCAAAGTGCCCATCAACAGATGACTGGCTCAAAAAATGTGGTATACATGCTCAATGGAATAACACTCAGCTAGGAAAGGGATTAAGTCCTGCCATTTGCAAAGATGTGGATGGAACTGGAGGGGATTTTGCTGAGTGAAATAAGTTAGATGGAGAAAGACAAACACTATGATTTCACTCATGTGGGAGATAAGGCAACAAAACTAATGAACACACAAAACAAAGACAAACTATTAGACTGAATAAAATGCTTGTTACCAGAAAGGAAGGAAGGGGAAGAGGGTTGGGTAAGTTGAGTAAAAGAGGTCAATTGTATGGTGAAGGATGGAAAATAGACTTTTGGTGGCAAATATAACAGAGAAAAGGCACATGAATCTGTGCACCTATGAATATTATGGATGAATGTTATTTCAATAAAATATTTAAAACCCTGCAAAACAAAATCAGTAACACCACAATCTACACATCTTAGAGATACAGCAAAACTTGATTGTTGCCCAAAGCCTTAATACATCTGCAGCAGACTGACCAAGAAAAGCAAGCCATCTATGTAGTTTTCAGTGTTTTAGAAAAGTAGAAACAAACAGGTGGAATTTGTCTTAAATTATTTTCTTTAAACTAATGTATCAAAATAGCATTATTTCAAAGTGCCGTTATCATAAAAATTAATGATTATCTTACATTTGATTTTTCCTGCCAACTCTGAAATCCAGTCTTCTATACTCAGAGCACATCTAGATTCAAACTAAGCACATTCTGCGTGCCCATGGGCACTGTCACTGTGGCTACTCTGTTGCTTGTGCAGATCTGGACATGAATATGTCAATTAGAATAAAATCGGTAAAAGTAGCAAGGAGAGCAAGATTTGAGGTGAGGGGCTACACGCCTTCTGGGGCAAAGCCTCTTGGCCACAGCCCCCCTCATCTCTTCCAACTGGGAAGCATTCAGCCTCTCCAGATTCCTGCTCATGGCCCCTTCCTCAACGGACTTCCCTTGGGGCTTTGGCCCCTCTCCAGCCCTGGGATGCTGGCATGTTCATCACTGTTGGAGAAGGCAACCAAAAGAATGTGACCCCAAAGTGACCCATGAACAGGACTCTGGAATAATCAGAGGCTTCTTATCCCCCTTTTTGGGAATGTGTGTTCCCAAAAGCTTCTCCAAAGATACAGCCTTGAATGTATTACGTGTTTTTAAGCCATCTAGGTTGCGTATGTATCTAAATACAACTAAAGCCTCTGTAAAACTTTAAGATATGGTGGGAGGGGTGTGTGGAAAACCACTTGTCTTGAGGCCACCCAAGACTATACCTTGTGAGTAAGATCCCTGGGCATGAAAACCGCTACCTCCAGTCTGGAGGAGGCTGCCTCTTTCCTGGGTGGGGCCTGGCCTCTGTGGGGTGGGGGGGTGGTGCTTTCCTATTACACCTGGAAAGCTCCCAAGTTGTGCTCCAGCAAGAACAGCTTAGGTATTAAGTCCCAGTTTAGGTAGTATTCATAGCATTTTGGTTTGCTCCATGGTTAATCTGAACCTAGAGTATGTCTATGCTTGGTGTTGGGACTAAGTTAGGCTTCTGATCCAGTAAGAAGAAACTTCTTGCTCACATAGGAGGGGACATGAGTGTGTCAACCTTTGGAAAGCGGACCCACTCCTCTGTCCTGCGCGCAGCCTCATCCAGACATTGAAACGTGGGCTGCTCCCCAGGTAGACTGACCTAGTAATTTCTGCGTGGATTGGCAGGTTAATGCCTAGTTTTCAAGCCCTTCAGGATCTGACCCTTATTTACTTATGAAGTCTCATCTTTCTTCTCATCTTGCCTCTGAGCCTTTGCACAGGCTAATCCTTTTGCTTGGAAAACTATTATTCTTCTTTCCTACCCCACAACTTTAAGCCTTTTGTTTTTATAATCATGTTCTAAATCCCTAAATGTTTCTATTTCTATATTAGAAAAACAAAATATTATCATCTTATAATTTGTGAACAAATGCCCTTAGCTCTCAAGAATTTCTGTAGTGAATGTTTTTGGCAACTCAAAAACAGTTCTTGGAAATGTAATGAAGGAAACTTTTGGCAGAATACATGTGAATTATGAAATAAAAAAAATCTCCTGATATCTATATTGAGCAGTCAAAGATCAAAACACCAGCCGGCACGCTGCTGGAGGAATGGAAACACAGACATCAGAAGGCCTGTAGCCAGTAGACGGTGGGCTCAAGGCCCAGAAGAAATTAGGCCAAAGGAAGACGTGCTCTGGAAAGTGAAAACAATTACTGTAAACCAGCGATGAGCTCCAGAATTAAGAATGAACCCCTTTCTTGGGAGACAGCCTTCCTCCCAACCCTCCCCTTATAATCACCTGACTCTGCCCTCGCCATGCCAGTGAAACATTTGCTACTTGCTGACAATGTGACCTGAAGGTTTTATTTGCTTACGTATTTTTGGTTTAGTTATAGGCCACAATGAATTGACATTATCTTTAAAATTTTCAGAATTGACACCATTTAAGGGTGACTATCATTTTTTTAAAAAAGTGTTTTGTATTGATTGATTTCAATCTATTAATAGTCCACTCTTTTGAGGTGGTCTAATGGTTTGGTCCAGTACCTTGAATGCCAGCTCCAACTCCAGGTAGTTCTGGGAAGATGGTTCCTTAGAAGCAGTGGTGGGGCGGACGGTTGACACCAGTGCTTGTGGAACTGTGTTTGTTCACTCGGGAGGACTCTGCCCTCAGCCTGCAGAGCATAACTGGAGCATTCCATCAGTTGAGATCATGAATACATTTTCTGGTCTCTCTCATGACTCATGTTTTATCGTTGCCTAAACAAAGATATTTACTTTTGCTGCCTAAGTTTTCACTGACCAGCAGGACACAAAGCCAACAATTGCCTGTATAGATATACTGTGTCTATATAGCCAAGAGTTGATTCACCCGCTGCTCTAGGGTCTGTCCGACTGTCAAGTCCAGTATCTTCCAGCAGGGACATGGAATCGTAATGGCTTTTTTGTGAATATGCCACTGAAACCATGTTACCCTCTACTGCATCCTTGGACAAAGGGATTTCCAATGAGTTTTATTTTCTCTTTCTGAGTATAACATTTATTGCACTACTTTCCCAAACTTCTCAGGAATCCTGGGCTTGCACCCTCTTTGGCTGCGGGAAGTGTAATTTTAAATATGATTTCTGTCATTTTAGTCTTTTTGGCTCTGCATAAATAACAGAATTTTTTTTTGGTGGACAATCATTATTTCGAACTTTTTCTAGATGAATACATTAAATTTACCAGAGAACACAGGGCCTTAGAAATGATGTGACAGTTTCACGAGTGTCATGCATTTTTTTTTTCGGCAAAGTTGATAATACCCTAAAACTGCCATAGCTGGAGATTTACATGTACGTATCTATATGTTGTATTTTCACTGAAGTCATACTCAAAATTTGTTTTTGCAGCATTATTCTGAGTTGCATTAGCGTTATTATTTTCAATGCTAGCCATTCTTGATGAACTACTTTTCAATCACTGCTCCACATTTGTGAGTTATAGATATGAAATATGAAACACAAAGAACAAGAAGTGCCAATTAGTGAATGGAAAAGACCACAGGAGCACTAAGCTCTGTCAGCAAAGACAAACTACACACCAGTATCTGCGATGACCTAACCAATAGCCCTTGTAGCTGAGTAACTCTTTAGCATATAAGGATTTTTTTTGAAAATTATAATCAATTTTACATTTATAGTTTGGATGAATATAAATAAATTCTTCAATTTTGTTCTCCAAAATCATCCAACTATCCTTGAGTAATTGGCACACAACCAGGGACTGTCAGCAATGAAAGGAGGTCTTGTGAGAAACATTACTCTGCATGAAAGTACAAATTTGTCTAGACTGGGACTTCCTAATGCCCGCTCCACTGGGTAGCCTGGCACTCACTAGGCGATCCCATTTGGCCTTTTTGGCAGGCACCCGAAGTCCCTGACAAGTTCTTCCAAGTGTCAGTCAACCAGCAAGAACGTATCATCTTTTTTTTTTTTTTAAAGATTTATTTTTTATTTATACATACAAGCAGGGGTATAGGCCAGAGGTGTGGGGCGGCGAGAGGGTTCACCAGAGACGGAGCGGGGAGCAGAACAGGCAGATCAGAAATACACTGCTGAGGAGAGCAGCGGGCAAGGCAGGAGAGGTCTGCAGTGCCATGTGGGATTCTCCCCGGCCGGGCATCGAACTCGCATCGCCGCTGCCGACAGCTCCACAGCGCAGCGCTTAACCGCTGCGCCACCGGGGAGGCCCAAGAACGTATCATCTTAAAAGGACCCAGATCTCAGCCAGGACAGGAGAGTGGGTGTAAGCCCAACGGGGAAGACCCCACTCCTGCAGAGACTTAGAACTCTCAGGGCATCAGATTTCTGATGTACACAATGTAGATGATGCTGCCTCCCTAATAGGGTCACTGGTAAGAATACATAAATCTGTCAACCCCAAAGCTCCTGATACAGAGACTGGCACGTGGCAGGGGCTTCATAATTAGCAGTTGGAACAGTCCTCTGTCTTTTAAAATACGTCCCCATAGCATTTGGATAACACTTAACACCATGGTAAATGAATTAACCATCCAAGAGGGCAGAGGAAACCTTTAAACAGCCTCCAGTACTATTTATAAGGCCATAGAAACAGCTGCAGCTCACCGGCCCCTCCACAAGAGCTCTAGGAAGCGGGTCCTTTCTCCCAGATCTCCCCGGACTCTGAGTTGGGGTTCCAGCTCCATGTCTTGCTCGGCCTGAGTGCCGTCTGCATGTGCAAACAGAAACATGAGGCGTTCACCCCTCCTGCCTCCTGTAGGGACTTGACTTTGTGCTTCTCCTCCACGGTTATTCAGGGTGTTGGAGAGCTCATTAGTAGAGGGAGATAGCAACTGGGAAAAGAGAAAAAGAGAAAAAAGACCTGAAAGATGGAGAGATGTGGGGAACCGAATGAAGACAGTCAGCATGAATTGGAAAGTTGGGAGTAAGATAACAAAGGTCTGTAAGCTGCCTTGAAACTTGGGACTTGAGGCATTTGGGTGGGTGAAAAAAAAAAGTAGTGTGTTTAAGAAGCTCTATTGTGTGTCCTGCAAATTAAGGTCCCTCTTTAAGAACTGTACTGGTGTTTTTTTAAGGTGTGGCATTGTGCTGAGGCTGGCAGCATAGCACACTGCAAACATTGTTGCAAATTCTTCCCATTCTTATTAAAATCATGTTGCATCATAATTTTGCATAAAAAGACCGTCATCGTCCCCTGGAGCAAAAGCAGACCAGCTCCTCAACTGAGCTTAGCTCACAATCTACTCTTCAGAATTGCAAACAAATAAATGCTGGTTGTTGTAAGTTACTGAGTTTGGGGATGGCTTGTTAGGCAGCCAAAGCTAACCGATACAGGCAAGAACAAGAAGATACAGTACTTCAGTAAGGCTGGATAAGATGGTGATGTGTGCCTGGTGCTCAGTAACAGCCAGCCTATGGGAGAGCAGCTGCAGTCAATTTAACAGAGCAAACCCTAGAGAATTTTAACAGTTACCATTTAGAGCTCCCCTACTTCAACCTGCCTCTGCCAGCAACCATATCCTATTTGGTCAGATAGTTTCTGCTTAAAGACACTCCAACCTCCAACTCTCTCTGGTAGTTCATTCAGCTTCTAGTTCTGATTAGTAACATTAGAGACCACTGGATAGAACTGAAGGATGGAGGTACCAGCAGTAGGGATGGTTGCTGGGGAGGAAATCAAGGCCTGCAGGTCACATGCAGGGGCTCCTAGTCAGGGAGAGAACTTTTCATTTTATTTAGCAAATGGGAACCTTGGCTGAGTGAGGGCAGGGGAATAACTTGATCTGATTTACATCTTTACAGGAGCCTTTGTTTTATGGGAAACCAAAGACTCCAGGAAACTTAGCTCTCGCGGCTCTGAGAGCTAGGACAGTGTCTCTACTACTGGGTGACCTTGACATACAGCTTAATCTATCTGGGTCCTGAAGTTTTTATCTGTGAATTAGTGATAATAATAATGCCAATTATTATTTTTTGAGCATGCCACCCTGAGAGGTGCTGAGCTATGGTAAAAGCTGGAAAGATGATGCACGTGAAGGCTCAGCATGCAAACACAGTCAAGGTTAAGAAACGGTGCCTGTGGCGCTGGTCTCTATGGTTGTCCAGTTAGCATCCTGTTCTGATAAAGGAGGCAGCTCTGGGTCTCCTATCAAGGACATAGAGAACATGTTCCTAGGGGAGGACTCCATCTGGGTGTTTTCTTTCCTTCCTAGAGTCTCAGGCCAGCCTCTATGGGAATCTCAACAGTCCCCACAGATAAGTAATTTTTAAAATTCTATGATTTCTTAAATGTTTTACATTTCTTTGTCTTACCTAGGTATATCTTATTTTTTGTCCTATTGATCTTTTAGTGTTTAATTTTGACTTTGTGTGTGTGTGTGTGTGTGTGTGTGTGTGTCTGTTTTAGTGATTGTACTGAGTCAAATTTGGTTTTACTATAGCTTCCAATGTGCAGAAATACAGAAGTAAATACCAAGTTAGCCTCCTTGATCTCCATCTCAGGTCTGTAACAGGAACATATTGTGTTATATTGCTGACTGATTTTGTCAACACATCTCAGACAAAGTGATATTAAGGATTCTAGTTTAGAAAGAAAATGAATTTTTTTAACTTGCTAATCACTTACCTAACAATTTTCAGAATACAACTTCACATCTCCACATGTGCTTATCTTTCATCTCCCTGAAACAAACTCCAGTGCCAATACCTTATCTCCCTTCCCCCATCTCTTCTGATAACTAGTATTTTTTTTTTAAACAGTCTCAGAGTCATTTTTGTTGTGTCTTGACAATTTGTTTTCTTTCGGTATTTACATATGACAAATGAGTGAAACCATCCAGTAACTGTCTTTCACTTTCTGATTTATTTCACTTAGCATAATCACCTCAACATCCATGCATTTTGTCCCCAAACACACAATTTCATCTTTTTAAAAAGCTGAGTAGTATTCCATTGAGTATGTATTCCACAATTTCTTTATCCATTCATCTGTTGATGGTGTTTAAATTGGTTCCATGACTTGGCTACTGTGAATAATGTTGCTAAGAACATAGCAACATGAAAATGAGATATCTTGTCTCTGTGAGAATGGCCTATATATAAAAGACTGGAAACAAGAAGTTGGCAAGAATGTAGACCATCTAAATGTCTTCTTTGAAGTGTCCTTTTAGATTTTTGCCCATTTTTTGATTTTTTGTTGCTCAGTTGTATGAGTTCTTTATATATTTTGGAAATTAATCCCCTGCCAGATATGTGATATGCAAATATTTCTCCCAGTCTGTAGATTCTCTTTTTGTTTTTGTGGTGGTTTCTTTTGAGATATAAGGGCTTTTTAGTTTTATATAGTCCCATTTGAGAGTAGAAAAGAACACAAGGGACCACACAGATGGATCATGGGTGAATTGGTGGTGGGTTACCCAAGGGGAATACAAAATGTAAAAGATATAAATAACAATAAAAATACATACATTAAAAAATGATTAAATATCCAGAAAATTTAAATACGAATAGGTTGGAATTCCAGAAAATACTAACTAAGCAAGACCTTTAGGTACCAATTACTGTGACATTTATAAATAAAGTTGAAAATCTTCACAAAGGTTATCAGGATGGTCACAAAGACTATCAGGATTTCTAACAAGCAAAATTAGTATTCGAAATACGTAACTGCATTAAAAAATCAGACTAGCAATTTCAGATATCCAAAAAGGTATCAAACACACCTGGAAGGCATTAGTGCTAGGTTTTTGCTTTTTCTCTTATTACTTACATATGATGAAAAAGCAACATTCTAATTTTTTTTTTTAAGATTTACTTATTTATACATACAAGCTGGGGTACAGGCCAGAGGCGCGAGGCAGCGAGAGGGTTCACCAGAGACAGAGTGGGAAGTAGAACAGGCAGATCAGAAATACACTGCTGAGGGGAGCAGTGGGCAAGGCAGGAGAGGTCTGCCGCACCATGTGGGATTCTCCCTGGCTGGGCGTCGAACTCACATGGCGCGCTGCCGACAGCTCCACAGTGCAGCTCTTAACCGCTGTGCCACCAGGGAGGCCCCTCATTCTAATTTTTTAACACACACCTCTGGCCACCCCAACAGCAGAACTATGGGTCAGCTTCTACTCTATTGCACTTTGCTAGAAATGGTGATGAAATTGAATGATTCTAAAAAGTGACGCTGGAAATAGTCACCAAATCTAAGTTAATATTTTAAAAGATGTTCTGAGTAGAAGACATTTCTTTTTATTGAAAACCATCAACCTGGTTATTAGAGGGAAACAGGGTTGGGGGGGGGTATATGTGAAATAAGCAAAAGAGGTCAATTGTAGGGTGTTGGAGGGAAACTAGACTTTTGGTGGTGATCATGATGAAGTTTATATATAATTTTCAGTTGAAATATGATGTTGTACACATGAAATATGTAATGTTATAAACAATGCTACTTCAATAAAAGTAATTATTAAAAAAGAAAAAAATATATATAGTCCCATTTGTTTATATTTGCCATTACACTGGTCAACAGTGAGATCATTAGGCCCTAATGATTTTAAAAGGCTCTGATCTGTAGTATGTTGGTGTGCTGAACATGAATATAACCCTGAAAATTTTTTATTAGCTCTCGTTTTGAAGATATTTCATATAATTCATTTTATATGTTTTACTATGTAAATTTATCCAGTAGGACTGTAACAACATCCCAAATCAGCCTAGAATGATGTAATATTGCATTGCATCATGCACACATCATCCGGAGTTGATTGCATCATTTTCTGATGCAATGTAATACTACTGCCAGGTGGCTGCTGAAGTAAGCTGATGAAAACAGTGTACTATATAAAGCCCTGTTGGAAAGGTTGAGCATTGAAAATATTTCAGACTTTGTGCGAGATGGTTTAAGCTACGGTTACATAGACCTGTTATTATTTTATCCATTTAGGCACAATACAGAACAGTAATGCCTCAAAAGTGCGTTAATAGCATGGACAATTTCTGCTCTCTTTGTGGGGAAGTGACATTTGCCAACCAGAAGAAAAGGATCACTACTCAAGTGAAGAAAGCTTATCATCTTTACTTCGGATGCAAGGTTGGTGACCAAGATATATAGGCTGTGAGACATTTACAACACAGCTTTCACAGTGGTGAAATGGCAAAAGCCCATCAATGCTGTTTGCAGTCCCCATGGTGTGGAGAGAGCCAAGTAACCACATAAAAGACTGTTCCTTCTGCTTGGGTCCTCCTCTTTGCCGTGGAATAATGAAGCAAAAGAAGCAAAAGAAGTCGAGAATAGTCTACCCAAACATTCCATCTGCATTGAGACCAGTTCCACATGGTGAGGGACTACCTATTCCAGAACCTCCAACAGAATATTCTCTGGATTCATATGATGAGGACAAGGGTGAGCCGGCCTGTTCTTCTCCTGTTCCATCAGCATGCAGTGATCCACATTTTCACTGCGGTGCATCATCAACCCCACACAGACTATCACAGGAAGAACTAAATGACCTGGTTTGTGATTGGACTTATCCAAGAACAAGGCAGAATTGCTAGGATCAAGACTCCAACAATGGAATTTTCTAGAAGAAGATGTCACAATTACTTTCTATGGAAAGCGCCACCAGCAGTTGGAGCCTTTCTTCAGAAAGGAAAGTACTCTGGTATTCTGTTCCAATACTGAGGGCCTCATGAATGCCTTAGAAATCACTCATGACCCACAAGAATGGAGACTATTTCTACACTCCTTGAAACTGAGTCTTAAGGCTGTGCTTTTGTACAGTGGAAACCGTCTTCCATCTATTCTATTCCTGAACAGCTGTACAAGAGACAAGTGAAGAAATCTAAGAAATAGTCTATGACTTGATTTTTTTACAGGTATTAACCGTAGGCTTATTACTATTGGCATGCATTTTGAATATGAACATCCATTTATTGCAGATTACAAAAAAAAAACTAGAGCCAAAATTAGAGTTTGACTGTTATATTCATGTTGAGCACATACGAATTGATAGGAAATGACTAATTTTATTTCAGTAACATGACTTTCGTAAAAATTTGTTGACCAGTGTTATTTTCCTTGCTGTTGGAGTTGTATCCCCAAGTACATATCTGCAGTTGATGTCCAGGAGTGTATTACCTATGTTTTCTTTTATGTATCTTATTATTCAGGTCTTATATCCAAATCTTTAATCCATTTTTAGTTAGTTCTGTGTGCAAAGTTAAATAATGAGCTAATTTATTTTCCTTTTTCTTTCTTTCCTTCCTTCTTTCTTTCTTTCGTCCTTCCTTCCTCCTTCCCTCCCTCTCTTGCTCCCTCCCTCCCTCCCTCCCTCCCTCCCTCCTTCTCTCTGTCTCTCTTTCTTTCTTTCTTTTTTCTTTCTTTCTCCTTTCTCTCTCTCTCCCTCTCTTTCTCTTCTTCCTTCCTTCCTTCCTTCCTTCCTTCCTTCCTTCCTTCCTTCCTTCCTTCCTTCCTTCCTTCCTTCCTTCCCTCCTTCCTTCCTTTCTTTTTTCCTTTCTTTCTCTCTTTCTCCCTCTCTCTTTGTTTTTTTCTTTCTGTTTTGAATGTGACTATCCAAGTTTCCCAATACCATTTGTTAAAGAAGCTTTCCTTTCTCCATTGTATGTTCTTGGCTTCTTTGTCAAAATTTCCTGTTCATATTTGTCTGGGCTCTCTATTCTGTTCCATTGGTCTATATTTATGTTTATGTTACAGTGCCATACTGTTTTGATTACTATCACTGTGTAGTATAATTTGAAGTTAGAGTGTATGATATCTCCATTTTACTTCTTTTCTCTCAGGATTGTTTTGACCATTCCAATTCTTTTGTGGTTCCATAAATATTTTACAATTGTTTGTTCTGTTTCTTCAAAAACTGTCATTGGGATTTTAATGGGAATTTCATCAAATTTGTAAATTCCTCTAGATGATATGGCAACTTTCACAATGTTTATTCTCCCAATCCATGACCTTTCATTTCTTTGTGTCTTATAGTTTCATTGTGTGGGTCCTTCACTTCCTTCACTAAGTTTATTCCTAGGAGTTTGAACTTCTTTGGTATGATTATAAATAGGATTGTTTTCATTTTGCTTTTTTCTATTCCACTATTTGCATATAGAACTATAGCAGATTTTGTGTAATGATTTTTACCCTTCTGCTTTGCCGACTTTATTATTTCTAATAGTTTTAGTTTGTAGAGTCTTTTGGGTTTTCTATGTATATTAGCATAAATATACAAAAGTGATAGTTTCATTTTTTTGTTTTCCAATTTGGATTCTTCTGGAGTTTTATCAAGCTAAGAAAGCTCAAATTATGATTGTTATTCTAAAATCTTTGTCTGTTAGGTCCTTGATATCTGCTTCTTTTATATAGGTCTCTATCTTCCCTTTTCAGCATTTCCATCTTTCCCTTTCAGTATTTCCATCTTGTGTGCAGATGTTCCTTGCATGTGTATTGTTTTATTTGCTTTTTAATGGTGGAGGTGCTCTGTCTCCAGTTTTATTTTTCTTCTTTGTTTAACTTGGGGGCAGTTGTGGGAGGGGTTGGAAATTGTAGTCCATAGACTCATTTTCAGTCTCTGTGGAAGGAGAGATATTCCATTTGCAGAGATTTACACCACCTCTTCTCCATGATCTCCAGAACAAGCTCTGTTTACTGTTTTATGGAGCCCAAAATTCAGGGCCCTGGCTTCTTGCTGCTCCTTTCTTTGTTCTGCAGCATGTCTTTCTCTCAGCTCTCCCAGCACAGAGTGGGGAAGGGACTCTATCACACATGCTGCCAGTTGCCAGACACTGGCACTTGTCCCAGTACACATATGCATGTAGGTCTGCACTCCCCCCTCACCAAACAGACTCACTGAAAAGCTGTATCACACCCAGTCTGTGCACCACATTGTATTCAATCTCTAGCTCACATGGCTGATGAAAACGGTAACTGCCCTGACCACAAGTCCTTTTGTCTCTCTCTATTCTACCTCCACAACAAAGCACCAAACTCAGTGCAAAATATTTTTGTGTCAGTCTCTCATTACTGGCAACGAATTGGTGAAATTTCCTGTGAGCAAAATTCAGTTTTTCCTAGTTGTAATTAGGGGAGAGGTTTATCAAAACCTCCATATTCTGGCATGCTATGGGTGGAGTCTCCAAAAATACTATTTTTTTAATTTTATTTTTAATTTTAATTGCAATGAAGTATACAAAATCTAAAATTTATTACTTAAACTATCTTAAGTATATCTAAATTTACAGCTCAGTGGATTCGAATATATTCACATTGTTGGCAGTCATGAAAACCATATATACCCAGAACTCTTTTCATCTTGCAAAACTGTAACTCTGTATCTATGAAATGAAATAATAACTCCCCTGCTCCTTGATTTCCAACTTCTGGCAACCACCATTCTACACTCTAGCTTTATTAATTTCACTACAATAGGTATCTCATATAAATGGAATCATATTCTATTTGTTCTTTTTTGCCCAGTTATTTCACTTAGCAAGGTGCAAGGAAATGTGTGGAAAGGTGCGGTCAGGTCAGGCAAAGCAAGGACAGGCGTGAAAAGGTGCAGCCGGGTCGGGAAATGCAAAGACAGGCATGGAAAGGGGTGGCCAGTCTGGAAATGCAAGGACAAGCGTGGAAATGTGAGTCCAGGCCATGCAATGAAATCTGCGGCCAGGCCAGGCAAGGCGAGGGCAGCCATGGAAAGGTGCAGCCAGCCCAGGCAATGCAAGCACAGGCATGGAAAGGTAGGGCCGGGCCAGGCAAAACAAGGACGGTGTGTGAACGTACGGTCAGGCGGGGAAATGCAGGGACAGGAAGGAAAGGTGCGACCAGGCCGGGTTATGCAAGGACAGGTGTGGAAATGTGCGGCCCAGCTGGGCAATGTAAGGACAGGCTTGGAAAAGTGTGCCCAGGTTGGGCAATACAGGGCCAGGCGTAGAAATGTGCGGTCAGGTTGGGCGATGCAAGGACAGCTGTAGAAAGGTGTTGCCAGCCTGCCAATGCAAAGACAGGCGTGGACGGGTGCAGCCAGGCCTGGCAATGCAAGGACAGCCATGGAAAGGTGTGGCCAGACCGGGCAATGCAAGGACAGGTGTGGGAAGGTGTGGCCAGGTCGGCAAGACAGGGCAAGGTGTGAAAATGAGCGGCAGGTCGGACAATGCAAGGACGGGCATGGAAAATTTCGGCCAGGCTGGGAAATGCATTGACAGGCGTGGAAATGTGAGGCCAGGCAGGGCAATCAAGGACAGGTGTGGAAAGGTGCGGCCATTCCAGGCTATGCAAGGACAGGCATGGAAAGGTGCGGCCAGGCCGGGCAATGCAGGGACAGGCTTGGAAATGTGCGGCCCCGCACGGCAATGCAATGATAGGCATGGAAAGGTGCGGCCAGGCAGGGCAATGAAGGGACAGGCGTGGAAAAGTGCGGCCAGGCCGGGTTATGCAAGGACAAGCTTGCAAAGTTGCGTCCAGACCTGACAATGCAAGGACAGCCATGGAAAGGTGCAGCCAGCCTGGGCAATGCAAGTACAGGCGTGGAAAGGCCGGACAAAGCAAGGATGGTTTGTAATCGTGCGGTCTGGCTGGGAAATGCAAGGTTTATCTGTTGTAGCATAATGCAGAATTTCTTTTCTTTTTTAAGAAACAGAACTCAAAAACATTGTGGTTTTCAGTTTCCTTTTGACAACCTTCACTCATTTTATCCATACTCCACTGCCACCTCTAGCAACTACAAACTTCTGTGTCTATGAACTTTGTTTTGTTGTAGATTCCACATACAAGCAAGTTTATACGACATTTTCTTGCTCTGATTTATTTCATTTAACATAATGACCTCTAGTTCCTTTTCATGGCTGAATAATAGTTCATCACACACACACACACGCTCATGCGTGCGCGCGCGCACACACACACACACACACACACACACACACCCCTCACATTTTCTTTATTCACCCATTGACTGATGCATACTTAGATTGTTTCCATACCTTGGCTATTGTGAATATTGTTGCAATACACATGGGAGTACAGCTGTCTCTTTGAGATAATGATTTCATTTCTTTTGAATATATACCCAGAAGTAGAATTGTTGCATCATATGGTAGTTATTTCATAAGGAGCCTCCATACTGTTTTCCATAGTGCCTATCATAGTTTACAATCTCACCAACAGTACAAGTGTTCCCTTTTCCCTATATTCTCACTAGCATTTGTTATTTCTTGTCTTTTTAATTATAATCATTCTAGCCAGTGTGAGATAACTCATTATGGTTTTGAGTCACATGTCCCTGGTGATTAGTGATACTGAGCATCTTTTCATGTATCTGCTGGCAATTTATATGTCTTCTTTGGAGGAAAAATGTTTATTCAGATACTTTGCTCATTATTTTAAATTGGATTATTTGTTTTCTTGCTATTGATCTGTATGAATTCGTTCAATACTTTGGATATTAACCCCTTATCAAATAGGTGCTTAGCAAATAATCACTACTTTCTCCTATACACCATAGTCTGCCTTTTGATTTTTTTATGGGTTTATTTTGCTATCCAGAAACATTTTAGTGTGATGTAGTACCACTTGTTTAATTTTGCTTTTGTTGCCTTTGTTTTTGGTGCCAATTCTTAAAAAATGAGTGTTATTGTTTCGGGACTTTTATTCAAGTCTTTAATTAATTTTGAGTTGATTTTTTTGTGTGATGTAAGGTAGGTATTCGGTTTCATTCTTTTGCATGCTGCTGTCCTGTCTTTACAGCACTATTTATTAAAGACTGTTCTTTCCTCAGTTTATATTCTTTACTCCCTTGTCATAAATTGATTGTGTGTTGTTTATTTCCCATATGTGGGTTTATTTCTGGGCTCTTTGTTCTATTTCATTGCACTATGCGTCTTTTTTTAAATATCAGTACCATATGGTTTTAAACACTACAGCTTCCTGTAGTGTGTTTAGTCAGGAAGTGTGATGTCTCCAATTTTGTTCTTTCTTGGGGTTGCTTTGACTATTCAGGGTCTTTTGTGGCTCTGTGAATTCTAGGATAGTTTTTGAAAAATGCCATTGGGATTTTGATAAGGATTACACGAATCTGTAGATTGTACAGATTTTGGGCAGTATGGACATTTTGACAATATTAAGTCTTCTGATTTATGAACATGAAATGTATTTCCATTACTTATTTCCTGTTCAATTTCTTTTGTTAATGTTTTATAGTTTTCTGTGTATAGTTCCTTCACCTTCTTGGTTACAATTATTCCTAAATGTTTTACTCTTTTTGATGCTATTATAAATGGAATTGTTTTCTTAATTTCCTTTGCAGGTTGTTCATTTTTTAGTATATAAAGATGCAACTAATTTTTGGTTGTTGATTTTTAGCCCGTAATTTTTGTTGAATTTATTATTTCTAACAGTGAGCTTTCAAAATCACCCTATCTATTAGCAGGTCATGTATAAATGCTCTTAGAATTTAACAAATACTGAATGTGGATATATAAAACATCCTGACTACTTTACATGGCCATCTATGGATAGAAAAGGCAAATAACAATGATTACCGAGAGTGTTTTGTATCTGTCAGTTACACAAAATCAAGTATAAGTGGTTAATGTCCCAGGTTGAAAATGTTTACAGAAGAGAGAAACATTCAAGAGATCTTTTTAGATATTTTCAATTCACTTCATGTTAAAATGTTATTGCTGACTAGATTTAAATAGTGCTTATGACAGTATGTCAGAATTTTCACAGAAAATGGTAGATAATATTTAGTCGAAAAATTGCTTTGTTTTGGGGCTCTCCTACCACACTATAAATGAGCTGTAAACAGTTTCTTAGTTTAGGAAAAACAGTGAAGAGATTTTCCTGCTCAAGAAAGGCAGTTTTACCTACACTCAGAGTAATTGGAATGTCTGACTGAAAACATCATAAGAGGAGAACAGAGAGTTCAGGGAATTTCTGGAATGTCAAATTAAAGCTACAAGGAGGGGATGTGTATACTGGGTTACATGCATAACTACAAGGAAAGGGATGTGATTCAAAAGTGAAATAACTTGCTGCTGCTGCTTCCAATATTTAGGGGGATGTCATGGGGCTCAACCTTCCCCTCTGCTGGGCCAGTCCCCTGGGTGACAGAAGGGAGAGGGATGTCGGGAGTGGCCGCTACCTGCATTGCTTTCAACCCAGGGCTAGGGCACCAGGGCACCAGGAATGTGTACTTGGCTTTATCCCAGACCTAATTTCCCTCAAGATGGTGAGGCCAGGGGTCAGAACAGCTGGGGTCTGTGCATCTGCAATTGTGTAGCTCATGGGTCTGTACAGAGCTGATCAGCAGAAGCTACATTTCTCTTAAGCACAGAGTTTCAATAAATTAAAGCCTTATCCCTTCCTCCTTTGCCTAACAGGAAATTGCTGCTGTACTCCACCCCAGAGGTTCCCTGGTGCAGCTAGTCCGATTCCTTGAGACCAGGCCAGTAATTATTGTTTATTTCAATTTCTGTGGCCTCATTATAGTCCATTAACATCACGAGAGGGTCCCAGCGCCAGGCCACTAGGTTCAGTTTAGACGCCAGCTCACTATGTTTCGTTGGACAAACTCCAGTTATTTCTGTTCCTGGCTGAACTCATTTCTGTGGTCACGCCTCAATCTGCCAGGTTACTCTCCCTGCTTTTGCTCCCCTTCTACCATATCCTCCCCCACCCCCAAACTCTGGCTGAACTCTACAGCTTTTCCTAAGAATACTGAAATAGGTTTTTTTGTTTGTTTGTTTTTTTGTTTTTGCTCTCTAAATCCTGGGAAGTTTCCCTTTCTTTATGCACTTGATTCCCCGTCATCAATTCTGCCCATGAATAGCCATTTCACATAATTCATGTGCCTGCCTAAAGGTCTAAATGTTTTATCCCTCTGAAAAGCAATTGGCTTTGTATTTTCTATGGTCTGTTTACCTTGTTTCACTTTCTTTGTATAATTATATTTTTCCTTTGTATTACCCTATATTATAAGAAAATATTGATACCCCCTGTTATTGTAATTCTCCATTTGAAACTATTTAAGAGAGTAACTGTCCAAACCCCTTTTCCCAAAAGGAAAAATGTTTCTAACTATACTGATTTATGCATCTGTAAAGATTATCTTTTGACCACTTTACATAACTTTAACCTGTTTTTTATTTCATTGGTCTAGCTCAATGCTATTTCCTGATACAGTTTTTTAATTTAAAACATGAAATAATTTCTTTTTTTGTTATTTATTTATTTATTTATATCTTTTACACTATTGTATATCCTCCGTAGGTTTCCCACCACCAATTCACCCGTGAGCCATCACCATATTCCCTTGTGCTCTTTTCTTCCCCATTTTGGGCCCTTGCCCTCCCCCTCCCTCTCAGAATGTCTATTATTTATGGTTGCCTACTAGCTTTTGTTTTTGTAAAACATGAAATAATTTCAAACTTTGAGAAGTTTTGTAAGTATAGTAGTTTTTTCCCTAAACTGTTAGAGGCATGATGTTCCATCTACCCCAAATTCTTCAGATGTATTTTCTACAAGGATATTTCCTAGAGAACCACACCACAACCATTCAAGCCAGGAAATTAACATGATACATGACTGTCATCTAATCCTCAAGCCCCTTTTGCATTTTGCCAGTTGTCTTAACAAAGTCCTTGTAGCTAAGGCGCCCATCTAATGCCTTTCATTGCTTGCAGTTATCCATCTCTTTAGTCTTTCAGTCTCAACAATTTTATAGTCTTTCCTTCACTTTCATGACATTTTGAAAATTACAGGCTAGCTATTTAACAGAATGTCCTTCAATTTGGATTGGTCTGTCTTCTTTTTTTTTTTTTTAAGATCTATTTATTTATGTATACAAGAGCTGGGGTGTAGGCCAGAGGTATGGGGGTGGGTGAGAGGATTCACCAGAGACAGAGTGGGGAGCAGAACAGGCGGATCTACTGAAATACACTGCTGAGGGGAGCAGCAGGTGAGACAGGAGAGGTCTGCTGCGCCATGTGGGTCAATTGCCAGAGATCGAACTTGTGCTACAGTGGCTGTAGATAACTTCATAGTGCTGAGACTTAACCCCTTGTGCCACCAGGGAGATACTGGTCTGTCTTCTTGGCGTATTCATTTCTGCAGAAATGTTATGTTCTCATTGCTTCCTTTCACGCAGCACATTTCAGTTTCACTCATTACTGGTGAGGTTTGTTTTTATCACTTAATGAGAATAGTATCTGCCAGTCTCTCCCCCTTAAAGTTACACATTTTTCCTTTAATAAATAACACTTATTTTGGAGGTAGATTCTCTGTGTCTATGTAAATACCCTGTTCCTCATGGTACTTTTAAGGTTACTCATTTATTTTCCTACCTATATTAACATGGAGCTGTGAATTCCACTTTTATCCAGTGGGTTATAATCTATTATTATAATTATCACTGTCTATTTGTGTGCTCAAAAATGTCGAGGGACAGCTGGCTTTGTCCTTCCCTTCTTCAAGTACTGTCCTACTTTCTGGAACAAGAGGAGATTCATCATTTATGCTCTCTGCCCCAGTTCTGGACCTAGCCACTTCTTCTAGGTACCCTTGTTGTTTTTAGTGGAAGAAGTTATTGAGAAACCAAGATGTGAGAACTCTTGGGATATTTGGTGTTCCAGGCCTGGCAGTGTACAGAGTTAAGGAATATATATGTGCACGTACGCACACACAAACACACACGCACACACTTTTAAAATACACGATTTGATAAATTGAGGCTCAGTATTTTTTGATAAACAGAAATATGAATTGTGGACATTTTTGAGGTATCTAAGGATATGTGATGTTCAAGGACATTTCCCCTCCTGCACAGTTTCCTCAGATATATTTTATCACGGAATCAGTAGTTATTGACCTCTTTTTATTTTCATCTGATCACATCAGTATTTCACTTAACCAATTTATTAACAGTTATCTATTGAGCACTGCCTGTGTGCTGTACATCTGGCCAGATCATGCCGCTTCCAGATAGCACAGCAGAAGGCAGGAGAGCAGGGCAACATCAACACTGGCCTCAGGGAGCTGCTAAGAGAACTCAGACGCCCCCTTACATTTAAGGCTACTTTAGGAGGCTGAAAAACTCCCCTCCCCCAAAAGATATCTGAACCAGTCCTGGACATTGTGAATCGAACAATATCTTCTTTGGAAACAGGATCTTTGCAGGTGTGACTAAGATAAGGATTTTGAGATGAGATTATTTACTATTATACTATTATTATCCAGTTGGGTCCCAAAGACCCTCTGTCTGCTTTTAAGAGGAAGGTGGGAGGAGTCACCGCACACAGAGGAGATGGTCAAGAGAAGACAGAGGCCAAGATTGGGGAGATGCAGCGCAGGCAAAGACTGCTAGGAGAAGCTGCAAGTAGCAAGGAACAGATTCTTCCCTGGAGCCTTCTAAGGGAGCACAGCTCTGCTGATGCCCAGATGTCATCTCAGAAATACTGATTTTGGAGCTATGGCCTCTGGAATGTGAGGGGATGAGACAAACAGAGCACAAGCCATGCAAAAGATAATTAAAAGACAATAAGCGGTGCTACAACAGTGCAACACGGGGACCGGTGGCGGTCAGTGGGTTCTCACCTGCACACACAGCTGTAAGACCACTCGGGCTCGGGGGCCAACCACAGCTGGGTTTATTTAACAAACAGGAAATCAGGGAAAAGGGAAGTGTTTCTAAGGCCACAGTGGCTGGCCATCTCATCCCTGAGAGTGTCCAGAAGGCCCAAACAAAGGCTGCTTGGGGAAGAGGAGGTGACGCCGCGGCCGCCCACAGAGCCGTCTGAAGGCCGGGCTGGATACGGGACCACACAGTAATGGGCCCAACAGCAACAGGAGGCGGGCCAGAGAGCCAGGGCTGTGGTCAGCTCCTTGAGATGCTGGGCCAAGCCCTTGGTGCTCCTTGCGATGTCAGCGGCAAGGTCAGGGGCAGATGCGGCACTTGAGTCTGTGAAAATCTATAGTGGTTGAGAGGTCTGGAGATGGAGAAGTCCACAGAGGTCCACTGAACCCCACAGGGTTTTCAGTACAGATGCCATCTGCCAAATCCTTCTTCAAAGGTGCTCCAATGAATGCTTCCTCTTCGAAAGCCAGCTGCTGACTGACTGTCTTCTCTTCAGAGCCTGGGGCAGAATCCGTCTCTCTTTGGAGGCTGGCTGCAGACTGACAAGGCTCCAGTTTGGTCTGCCTCATTTCCCCTCAAGGTCCTCCACCCTACAAGACTAATGGGACCATTTGCAATCCTAAGCATCTGATTAGACCAGTTATTACCAATCAGCTTGTTTTCCATTTTTCAATCTGAATAATTAACTAATGAAGTGAGTTTGAACATGCTTGGTCCATTTAGTTTGCACCTGATTGATTCAATTTAGAATCAAAAGCCAGATATAAAAGGGGGGAAAGCGCAGAACGGCCTGCACTCAGTTGGGGCAGCCTTGTGGGCCTGTTGGCTTTGGGGAACTGTGGCTGGAGCTTGCCAGGCTGGGGTGGGGGGAACTTCCACAGGCCACAGGCCTCAGTCTCAACCAAGCCACAGTGTCTGGGGCTGACTGGAATCCTGTTACAAACCAAGCCAGTTTCATTCCACCTAGTTTGTGGTAATTCGTGTGCATAAGTAAGATAGCTACTTATGCAACTGATAATTTAGTTCACTCATCATGTGTCAGGTCCTTTAGGTACCAAGATGAGCAGAATGGGGCCTTGCCTTCAAAGCTCACACTCTGCAGGGGGTGCAGATGTAAACTAGTGGTGATAGCACAGGACCCCATGTGCTGCCATGAAGCACGGATGGTGCAGAAGGGGTGAGACAAACCAATAAGAGGACGGAATATTTGCGCTCGTTCTTTAAGGAGCTGTAGGGATTGTCCAGGTGAAAAGTCACGGCAAGGCTTTTTCGGCCAGAGGATCATTATGAAGAAAGCCAAGGAAATGATTTTATAGGCCTCTGTCCCTCATCCTCCCCATGACACCCCTCTGTTGGCTCCGTGGGTCCCAATGGGGTGTTTTTGCCCCCCCCCCCCCAACAAGGGACAATTGGTAACGTCTGGAGACCTTTTTGGATGTTTCAACTTGGGGGCTGCTACTGACATCTAGTGGGTAGAGGCCAAGGATGCTGCTGAACACCCCACAATGCAGAGCACACCCCACAGCAGAGTTATTCCACCCAAAATGTCAATTACGCTGAGGCTGAGGCACCCACCCTAGCTGATTCCAGCTGTTCCTTCAGTTCCATCTTAGGAGCCACTTCTATTTCCCCTCTCTAGGTCAGACTTTAGGTACTTGGTCTCTTTATTCCTTCATGTGCTCATCCTACAAGAGCAGTGAATTGTGTAAACTAAATGTTCCTGAGGAGAGGGCTTCGGTTTTTTGAGCCGAGGAGTTATTTGCTGAATAATGGATAGACAAGCAGGATATTTCAGGAACAGTCAAGAACCCAGGAGAGTGTATGGAGGGTAAGTGGAAAAAATCACCCAGTTTTTCTGCCCTCCCATCAATGATAGATCCCTGCAGGTCTGCATGCACCTGGAGTAGGGCGTGGGCAAGTGTGAGTGGGCACACCTGAGCCAGAGACTGGGCTTATAAGCAGAAACAGAAGTGGAAGAAGAAGCAGAAGGAGCAGAGAACAGAGTGTGGCGCAGAGGGCCATTTGGGGTAAAGCTGAGAGACCATGAGAACGCCAGAGAGCTCAGAGAGAGTGAAGATTCCCCAGGGGCTGGGAGGCCTGCCAGCCTCTGGCCCCCTGTCCCTGTTGCCTGCCCTGCACCTGGTTGCCTTTAATACAAAAGATAATTAAAAGCCTAAAAAGCCACTTAGGGCTCCAGAACTCCTCCATTGACCTGTCTGCCCAGCTCCGTAGAGAACCTGCAGCTGTGCTCTTCCTGTCCTTACAGTATGGTTAGGAGTTTCTGAGATGAGAGCAAATAGAAAGATAAACAAGGGTTAGGTCGTGGAAGTGAGTTATGTGCTGTGAGAACTCTCTGGACCTATGGCATTAGGAGGTCCTGGTGAGGGTGGGGAGGTTACTCAATGGTGTAGCAAGGCTGGATCTAACCTGGTGTAGGATGGTAGTGCTTGTAGATTGTAAGGAGAGCCCAGGAGACCAGCAAGGGTGCTTTCAAAATGGCTCACGTCAGAGAAGATGAAATAGAAATGATGGGACAAATGTGAGTGTGCTGATCAGAGAGTTGTTAGGATGCAGAGCGAGACCTGACTTGGGAGGAGAGAGAGAGAGAGAGAGAGAGGGACAGAGAGAGATCGGATAACTGCTGTAACTGCCCTAGTCTCTCAGCCAGGGTCCTCCAGAAAACAGAATCCCATGGAGAATTAGAGTGTAGATGTTTTATTTGGGGAGTTTTTAGCCAGGATCAGTGGGAGCTAGGGAAAGGAGCAGGCGTGGTGGGATGCCTCGTGCAGGTCCGCGGTCACAGTGAGCCGGACAGATGCGCAGCCCACCTGGCGGCCCCTCTGAAGTTCACAAGGAGGACTGTGCTGGGAGCAGCATGGCTGGAGGGCAGCAGCGGTGGTAGATGTGCTCAGGCCTCCTGACTCCTGTTTGCGACAGATCAACATGTGCGCCATGGGGAGCCCCTCCCTCACATTCTGGGTAAAGAATTATGAATTGTAAATACTTTTCTTTTAGAAATTTAAAAGAAAGATAGCATTCTTACTATCTCCTAAATTCCAGTTTTCCATTAAGAAACTATGTGGGCCTCCCTGGTGGTGCAGCAGTTAAGTGCTGCGCTGTGGAGCTGTCCGCAGGACAAGAGTTCGACGCCCAGCAGGGGAGCTTCCCACATGGCAGGGCAAACCTCTCCTGCCGCGCCCGCTGCTCCCCTAGGCAGTGTACTTCCGTTGATCTGCCTGCTCTGCTCCCCACTCTATCTCTGGTGAACCCTCTCACAGTTCCACACCTCTTGCCTGTACCCCAGCTTGTATGTATAAATAAATAAATCCTCTAAAAAAAAAGAAACTATATGTATTTTTTATTTTTAAATAATATCTTTATTGATTTACCACTGGCTTACAATACCATATAAGTTTTGAGTGTATAGCTTCACATCTCAATAATTGTCATACCAGTCACCATTATCAAATTGATCCCCTCCTCCCATTCCTCTCAGCTCCCCTCACCCTTCTCTGGTGGCTGCCATATTTTTCTCTGTGTCTTTAGAGATTTTTTGGTGTGTTTTGTCAGTTTATTGCTTTATTTATTTATATTGCACATATGAGTGAAACAATATAGTATTTTTCTTTCACTTTCTGAGTTCCATCACTTTCTCGAGTTCCATCCATGTTGTCACAAAAGGTAAGATTTCATTTTTTTTCAAGTTGCTGAGTAGTATTTCATTGAGTATATAAGCCACAACTTCTTTATCCAGTCATTCATTGATGGACATTTAAGCTGTTTCTGTCTTTACTATTGTGAAGTGTTCCAATCAACATAGGGGGGCATATATCTTTTCAAATTAGTGTTTTCGTATTATTTGGATAAATATGTAGAATTGGAATTGCCAGATCATATGGTATATCTATTTTTAATTTTTTACTAAGAACTCTCCATACTCTTTTCCTTAGAGGCTGTACGAAGTGACATTCCCACCAACAGTGTATAAGAGTTTCTTTTTCTTCACATCCTCACCAACATTGTTTCCAGTCTTGAGATAGGTCATTTTTGCAAAGGTGAGGTTATATCTCATTGTGATTATGATTTTTATTTCCCTGATAAGTGATGTTGAGCATTTTTCATGTTCCTGCTGATTATAAGTCTTCTTTGGAGAAGTGACTATTCAGATCTTCTTTCCATTTTTTTCTGATTCGGTTGTTTGCATGAGCTCTTTTTGAGTTGTGTGAGTCACTGTATATTTTGGATATTAACCTCTTGTCAGATGTATGATGTGCAAGTATCTTCTTCCAGTCAGCAGGTTGCCTTTTTGTTTTTGAGGTAATTTCCCTTGCTGTACAAAAAGCTTTTTAGTTTTATGAAGTCTGTTGTTTATTTTGTTTTTGTTTCCTTTGCCAGAGGAGTTAAGTCCCCAAAGACATCTCTGATTTCTGAAGTTGATGTACAGGAGAGTTTTGTCTATATCTTCTTATATATCATATTTTCAAATAACAAGATTGAATTCTTGTTTCTGATTCATCAATTCTTGATTTATGGATTTAATACCACCATGGATATCTGATATTATTTACATTTTTACTTATTTTTAAATTTTTTTTCTTGGACATTTCTGTTTCCCCTGGCTCTCCCTTTTATCCTTCTATTTGTTTATTTTTGTTTTCATATTGTAGATGTTCCTTTTATATATTGTGATCCTCTTTTAGATTGAAGTTGTTTTTTCAGATTTAAGAGTGAATCGCTTAAAAGCAGATTGGAAGTTGACCAGTAGTTTTTTTGCTTTTTGATTTTTAAGTGGGTAGCAAATATTTTGTCAGGAGACAAACAATTACACTGGTCAACACTGAGATCATTACTGACTTAAAAAGGCCCTAAGCTGTAGTACCTTGGTGCGTTGAACATGAATATAACCCTGAAAAATTTTTAATAGCTCTCGTTTTGAAGATATTTCATAAAATTCATTTTATATGTTTCACCATGGAAATTTATCCAGTAGAACTGCAACAACATCCTAAATCAACCTAGAATGATGTAATATTGCATCACATTGCATAATACCATCATGCACACATCATCCAGAGTTGACTGCATCATTTTCTGATGCAGTGCAATACTACGGCCAGGCGGCTGCTGAAGTAAGTTGACATCAGCAGTGCACTATACAAAGCCCTGTCGGAAAGGTTGAGCATTGAAAATATTTCAGACTTTGTGCGAGACAGTTTAAGCTACTGTTCCATAGAACTGTTACTATTTTATCCATTTAGGCACAATACAGAGCAGTAATGCCTCAAAAGTGCATTAATAGCGTGGACAATTTCTGCTCTCTTTGTGGGGAAATGACATTTGCCAACCAGAAGAAAAGTATCACTTCTCAAGTGAAGAAGGCTTATCATCTTTTTTTTTTTTAAAAAAATATATATATATTGATTGATATTTATTTCTTTTACATTTTGTATTCCCCTTGGGTAACCCACCGCCAATTCACCTGTAATCCATCTCCGTGGTCCCTTGTGTCCTTTTCTACTCAATTTTGTGCCCTTGTCCTCCCCCTCCCTACCTCCACTGCAGCAGGAGTTCAATCCCCAGCCAGGGAGCTTCCCACATGGTGCAGCAGACCCCTGCTGCCTCGCCCACTGCTCCCCACAGCAGTGTACTTAATTAGATCTGCCTGTTCTGCTCCCCACTCTGTCTCTGGTGAATCCTTTCAACCCCCCACACCTCCGGCCTACACCCCAGCTTGTGTACATAAATAACTAAATCTTAAAAAAAATTGTAGTTGTGGGAGAGGAACATCTCAACAAGAACAATTATCATGGACAGGGGAGTGTAAGGATGCCTGACTGCAGCCTGGCATGAAGAGAATGGAGAATAAATAATCCAATTACCACTCCTTTCCATTCCCTCAAACCTGTCCCCCAACCCAGGAGACTCCACTGGAAGCTGGCAGGAGAGAGGGTCCCAGAGTGCGTAGTTCCCCTCCTGGAACAAAATGCGTAGAGGAGAAGGGTAGAGAGTAGATCTGAAGGACCCAGAGGAGAGCCTCCAGCACAGTGGGCTTTTCTCCAGTGCATGACTTTCCTGGGGTAACTCCCTGGCTGCTAGGCAGTCAGGGGGAGAAGGGAGAGCTGTGGGCAATTGCTTTTATAGACGCTCTTCTAACCTCCTTCCCATCTCCCCCTGCCATGCCCAGACCAGTTCTCCACTGCATCTGCTGCAGGGTGAGCTGGCTCCTTTCCTACACAGTGACTTCCGGGCACACACCTTAAGTGGTGGCTGCCTCATCTCTACTGGATCAGTTACCATGTCTCCTCTGAGTGCTGTTGCTACTCCTTGATTATCTTAGCATTTCCTTTTTCCTTTCTCTTCATTTTACTAGGAAATGGCATTAATTAACATTTTTACATTTATTTCCACAAGGCATATGCCAATTTATAGTTTGTTATCTTTATCTACCATGTCCTGTATAAATAGATAAACTATAGTTAATTAACTAAAGTAGCTTAAAGACTATGCTCTGATATAGTCTAAGAATTCCTCCCCCATGCCTCCAAGAAAAGAAAGAGAAAGGGGAAAGAGTAGAAGGGTGCTGTGCTGTTGGATTTGATGCTATGGCTTTAAGCACCAACATTACATGTTCCTGTCGTGAAGTAGTGAGAAGTTCACAAATTTGACAAACAGTGTTCTGCCAGAAATGTTTGACCTAAATGTAGTCACAGGGAAAGAGTCAGACAAATATAGAATGTGGGATGTTTTGCAGGGACTCTTCAAAGGACTCAACGTCATGGCAAACAGACTGAGGGAAAGGGAGTATTCTCTGTCAGGTGGAATAGCAAGACACAGCACCCATGCAAAAGTGGGAACCTCGACTACATTCTGAGTTTAAAAGAAAAGAACTGTCAAGGACACCATTAGGACAACTGGAGAAATTGTCCCAAATTATTTTGTTGACTCAACCTTGGTTTTCTCTGTGGCAATAGAAGTATTATGGCAGAACAGCCAGGGTGGGTCACAGTGCCTGCACCCTAAATTACGGTGTCTTGGCAAGAGGGAGGGGAGTGTGGCCTGGGAGTGATGAAGTGGGAATGGCAAGATGTCAGCAGGTGATGGATTTTAGGTGTGTCCACTGTATTGCTACTTTGAAAATTCAAAATAGAAAATGAATAAATTAAAAAAGTGTCAAAAGAAAGTCTAACATTTTGAAAAAAATATTGCAAAACTATAGCTGTTTTTTTTTAAAGTAGCTGAACTGAGTTTCATTTTGTGAAATAAATAATAAGTGAATAAGGCACACTCAAAGGAGAAAGGAGAGATAAGGAGAGGTAGGGAAATAGCTCCAGATGAGAAATGCCGTGTACTTCCCTGCCGGGAGAATTTTTGCTCAAAAAGCTGGCTTCCTCTTTTTGTATCTTTATCTTACTACTTCCCACTGCTAAACGCCAAAACCCAAGTTGTATCCCTTTTTGAGAAGAGGCAGGAATCTGGGGATACATTTACCATCTCCGGTGCATAGAAGACGCAGAGGTGCATCTTCAAGAAAATATCGATTTAAGATTCAAAACCAGAAACTCTGCCCACCCCACATGCCTGGAGAAAGGAGGGAGCTAAAAATCTAGACATGGCTTCCACCTCTGCTGTTCCTGAATGTCAGCAATTAGCAAGGTACACGATTCCCATCTTCATACCCATTTTAGCAGGATCCCAGACAGGTGACAAAAAGCCAAGAAATGATAGGAACTGCTGGTAATTCAGGATATCTAGCTGTGGGAGTACAAAGCGCACTTTGCTCTCCCGAAGTTACTCATTTTCCTTCTACCTGTCCAGAAGCCTCTCCCAAAGGTGTGCACTGTGACACCTGCAGCTGCTGAGAATGCCTGACGCACAACTACAAAAGTGCACAGCATGGGGTGAAGCCACTGGCTCTGCACAGAACTCTGGGTCACCAAGGACAGCTGATTGAGGTGGCTTCTACTACGGGACATGTCATACATACAAATCCATATCTGCACAGAGAGGACATACTTGTACACACATGTATTAACACAGTGTATGCAGATGTTCTGGCATATTACAACAGAGAGAGGGTTTGGGGTATTCGAGTTGCTCCCTCCCCACCCCTCACCCTTCTGGAGCTAGGCTTGCATACCTGCACACTTGTTTTTGTAAAAATGGTTGTTATGGGCCTAGCATAGACACATGCCAATTTGCAGGTCCAGGTAGCATTAAAATATGGATGATCATGTGTGCACACAGCTGCATAGACACATAGGTATCATTTGAAGTAGTAAAGACAAAACAAAAGTTCTTAGCTTTTGAATATTTATCTCTTCCCAGAATTTTCTGACCCAATGTTTTTTCCTTCTGAGGACAAGAGTCTTGAAAGCTGTCCATCCTGCACAGAGGTCAGGGGGAAGGAAAAGAAATAGCGACTGAAATCTTGAGACAAGAAACTGTAGCCTGGGATTGAATCAAACTCTATTGGAAAAGAGTTTGGTCAAGTGGGTTTGGTCAAGGTTGAGTGACACTAGGAGCCAGTCCAGGAATGGACCATATGGTCCACTCTTCCTTAGTTTTTCTCAAGAGCAGATAACTCCAGACCATCTTTTCTGCCCCCTCTCAGAGTGAATTCCTCTACACTTCAGGAAATACCGACATATCTCAAGATGTGGGGTTGTGTTCAGGTGCGTGGTAAGTTAAACCCAGGTTGATGTGAATTTTTCCATCAGGCATGGCTTCCAGCTGGGTCCCTGCAACCATGATTGGTGGGATCCCATGGGTGATGAGGGGTGTTCTGGTTTCCAAGCGGATGCAGCACTAATGGTGGGAGTTGAGTCCCCATGCACCAACAGGTTTTCAGTCTGTCACCCTGAGGAGAAGTGAGTCTCCCTTGCTTCCATGTGTTGAGTGCTGACTCTGAGAAACAGAACACCTTCCTCATTCAAGATGACTTCCTCCATTAGAGTAACAGGTCAGATGAAGGAGTCCTCCTCATTTACAACAGTCAGCATCCTAACAAAAGATGGTGTGTCAAAGAGGGTGCTCCCTTGCCACCAGTTCTTTCCCTGGCAGTTCGTCTGGAGATACTTTCTCCTGGATTGCTGCTCAGTGAAAACATGTAATTAAACTGCATGTGGTCCTTGCTCATATATATAAAAGTTGTTTGGTTCAATGCTTCAAAGCATAGTCTAAAAGCAACTCATTACACCCAAATTCTCTACCTCCTCTTCTTCCCACACATTCGAAGTGAAAAAATGCAAAGAACAGGCTGACCAAATTGCTATTTCTCTATATTCAGACACTGGCAGGACATCAGATAGCTAAATCTACAGAATTCCTCTACAAGAAGTTGCTAGAACAATAGGTGAGAGGATTTTTTTTTCGGTGTACTATCAGTTGATATTTTCTGTGGGAAACTTTTTTCCCCCCTTTATTGAGGTGACATTGGTTTACAACACTGTTTGTGATTGAGGGGAAAAGGTTCACACCTCCAGTTTTAGAGTCAAAATACTGCTTCAAAAAGACGGAATATTCCATGTTTGTAAGAGATGTCTATTGGCTACAATATTATCAGTGTCATTACGAAGCTTGCTCATGGCACAGTCGCCCCAGTCACCTCAGACATTTCAGCACTAGTTTCCTTAAGTAGAAAAGCAAGTCAGGAACCTCCTTGAAAGCAAAAAAAATAAAATCTTCTTAATAAAGGGCTCAAATGATAGTCCTGTGTTCAGAAGAAGTAGCTTTTTTCTGCAGCCTAAGAACTCTAGGAAGCCTCTCTTTGATGAGAACAGTGAACGTATCTCTGACCTATGACATCCTCAATAGAAATCTAGGGGATGGGCCTCCCTGGTGGCGCAGCGGTTAAGCGCTGCATTGTGGAGCTGTCTGCAGCGGCGACGCGAGTTCGACGCCCGGCCAGGGAGAATCCCACATAGCGCGGCAGACCTCTCCCGCCTCGCCCGCTGCTCCCCTCAGCAGTGTATTTCTGATCTGCCTGTTCTGCTCCCCACTCTGTCTCTGGTGAACCCTCTCGCCGCCCCACGCCTCTGGCCTGTACCCCAGCTTGTATGTATAAGTTAAAAAAAAATAAATCTTTAAAAAAAAAGACAGAAACAAACAAAAAAAAAGAAATCTAGGGGCTAAGCCATTTCTAGTGAAGGACAGCACATAAATGAGTTTAACATATCTAGTGGTCATTTCTATTTCATCCTCTCTGAGTTACCATTTTCTTTTCTTGGTTCATTTTTTCCTGTTCTACCAGATTGTCTTTTTCTGACTGAGTGGAATGCTGCCCCTCCCCAAACCCCAAAATAACATGTCCCTGTCTTCTAAGATGCTGGCGTCACTCTGAAACTGAGGCTAACTGGTTAAATTGGTCCCATATCTAAAGAACAAGAGAGAAGAAAAGCTTAGATCTTTCTCTCAAAGGCTTGTATTGTTCTATATTCTGTAAGTTCTGTATTCCACAAGTATTCCACAAGAGGCTTGTATTGACAGTCAATACAACCTGATTTTCAGCCAATAAAATTTACTCCTTTGTTCCCAATCCTGGTTCCCCAGACTTACATAAATTCATTTCCTTCCTGTATCAGGGAGGTAGATTTGAATTTATCTCCTGGCTCCTTGCCAATTAATTTGCAAAAGGTTGATCTTTCTTCTTCAACAGCTGATGTCATTCTCTGATCTATGCCACAGGGTGTAGGCCCCATTGCTCTGGGGCAAGCTGATTTAAAGGAGATATCTACAAGATGACACCCAAAGGGAAAGAAACAGGAGATCTAAATTCTGGGGCCCAGCTCCCTTGCTTACTTACCAGTCATCTTCATCTCTAGGGGCAACTCCCCCATTTCATGAATGGAAATATTCCCACTTACCTTTAAAGACCAGGTTATGCCTGAGAACACTAATTGCTCTTCAGCGCTTCAGGCATAAATCTGGGTACCCTGTTACTGGACCTCTTTCAGACTGGAAAATGCTATTTTCTCTTTTGTTCATGATACCCCACGGTTACAAACCACAGAATTTTAAGATAGGGAAACCCTAAGACTTCCTCCTGGGTCCTGACCTTCCTCAACCCTGCTGTCTTTGTATTCTTTCTGCATGTGCAAAGGTTGTCCGGAGACACTGCTCCAAGTTTATACCACATCCTTGCCTTGCTTCCTGGCAAACTGTGATACACACACTCCTCTAAATCATAGGCTACAAAAAAGGAAATAGTCTCACTATTCGTTCCACTATTTCCTTTTTTAGAGAAAATTCTAGATCATGCTAATCTTGGCAATGTGATGTTTTCATTTTTTATTATTTTTAAATTATGTCTGTTTATTGAGGTGATGTTGGTTTACATAGCTGTTTGTATTTTGTGAGTATAGGATTCCCCCACCCCTTTAACGGTTATTATACAGTTTACCCGTTGCCAAGGTGGGTGGCCCACCACCTTAGTCCATTGCGCTCCCTCCCCAACTTGATCTCACCCCTCCCACTTTGCTCCCCACCCCCGACCCCCTCACCCCCCATCCCTCAGTTCTATGGTCAGTTTTTCAGGGTTAGTTTTTTTGACTATCTGTTCCTTTGACTAGTTTCTCAATATTCCACTTATAAGTGACATCATGGGGTATTTGTCTTTCTCCTTCTCACTTATTTTGCTTAGCATAATCCCACCACCAAGATACCCATAATCTTCCACTGTAGTCCACTGTACCCCCTCCTCACTTGGCTCTTTCCTCCTCCTCTCCCTCTGGGGAAACTCAATTGATTTCTAGGGTTTGGTATTGGTTTGATTTTATCTGACTTTTTGTTTTTCTATATTCCACAAGTAAGCGACACTTGTCACATGAAGTCCCCCTCCACTCTCCTAGGCATCTTGGGCCACTCCACCTCATTCCTTAGTCTGGAATTTTTACCCCTTTCTCCCTGATTAAGAAAGGGACCTGCATAATCATTTTAGCTTTCCCATGCACACATTATTAAATCGTTTTTTTTCTTTGCCAACCCTTCTGATGCTCTTATGATTAATCATCCTGCCAAGACAGTCTATATTCCCCTAGAGGGGTGGGGAATTGTCTCCTGTGCCCTGACAGGTGAGAGGCTGAGGGATAGAAGAGGGTGCCACTGGTTGCACATAGTGATTGGTCGACTGGCTGGATTTGATGAGGGAAAGTGAGTGAAGATTGATGCGTGGCTCTCGGCCCTGAGCAGCAAAGTGGACGGTTGCATCTTTCCTGTCGGAAGGGGAGTTGGGGTAAGAAGGAAGACAGAGGTTACTAGCGTAGGCACTAACAAGGCGAAGGCACATCCCTCTCTTCATCCTATAAATAGTGACTGTGCTGTTGCCACATGCCAGGTGCTCTTGGGAGCGAGGGCCGCTAGAGGAATGTGATTCCATGTCTGGGCAAATACGGAATAAAGAACAGTGTCCGGTGACCCAGGAGTCTAGAAAATAAGTCTGTCACCTCTCAGGGCGGCAGTGTTGGGAGCGGCGCGGGATGAGGACTTTGAGATGCCTCAAAGTCCGTGTGCAGCCATGAGAAGCCTGGGGGGCTACACCGGAAGTGATGTGCAGCCCGACCCAAAGGCGTCTGGGATTTATTAGCATTGAGGGCAAAGGTGGGGCAGGCACATAGAGAGTGTACATGGTGGGGGGAAGCAGTTATTCGGGATGTGAGCTAGGGTGAGTGACCAGGGGCTATTGCCTGGGGGCGCCATGTTCCTGCCAGTCTAAGCTATTGTCTCTATCCTAATATCTGCCTGTTGTTACCAGCAGATTCTGGTTTCCCAGTATGCTCCTCATGCCAGGAATTTTGCCCTTGGTGAGAGGCCCCCTGCATGACCCTAAGCCTAGCTGACAAGCAGGAACTCTGGTCACCAAGACAATATCCCTGAGAATAAGGAGGGCGAGGGATTCCACATAAATCCTTTTGCCTAATGAAGGTAATTTAGCTTTAATTAAAAGAGGAGTACTGTGGTCATGTCAAAAATAATTTTCTAGGGCGTTAAGTCTTTCAGGGAAAGACAAATCTGCGCACCATACCAGATGGGCAAGCATAAATAAAATAGTTTTGGCAAATGGGCAAGCATAAATAAAATAGTTTTAAACAACTGATTTCAGTCAACTTGGTGATGGAGTCAAAGGATTCAGCAAAGTGCGGCAAGAACTTAACTGTGTTAAGCTGGCTCCCCTGACCTTACGCTGCTCTGTCCTAGAGCAACCAGCACCTTCAGGTGATGTCATTCTTGGGGGGAAGAAAAACTAGTGGTGGGACTTTCTACTTTCAGACAATCTTTTGAACTTTGGAGGGTATGACAGTGGAGGGGACAATCAGGTAATTACTAGAAGTTGGGGTTCAGCTTATCTCCTTTGCTCTGAAGAGCCAATTGGGAGCATTCCTGACACCTCCTGCACACAAGTTCCACAGCGACCAGTGCCTCTGTGCTCATCTCAGTAGGAATTTGAAATGCAGCTTCTGACAAGTTCAAGTGTCTGTCTTCTGAAAAATCTGAATTGGTATCTTTTGAGAAAGCGGTGACTTTGGCTGTAAGGCAGTATACAGTATACAGTATATAGAGATGCCATTTTCAGTCTCATCGTCAGTTCCAGATGGTTTCCGGAATGGAGGGTCTGGGCTCATCACTTGGCTGTGACGTGGGGAGGCTTCCACATTCATCAGCTCCTGCAGTGCCTCCAGCCAGTTCAAGGAAGTCTTCTGAAAACAAGGGAAGTTCTTGACTTGGACTTCAGTGGCAAGATTCTGGTACTTTTTGGTTTCAATTTTTTTTTAATATATGTCTTTTTTTTTTTTTTAAAGATTTAAGATTTTTAAGATTTATTTATGCATACAAGCTGGGGTACAGGCCAGAGGTGTGGGGCGGGGAGAAGGTTCACCAGAGACAGAGTGGGGAGCAGAACAGGCAGATCGATGGAAACACACTGCTGAGGGGAGTAGCAGGCGAGGCAGGAGAGGTCTGCCATGCCATGTGGGAATCTCCCTGGCCGGGAGTCGAACTCCTGTTGCTGCTGCCAACAGCTTAACCACTGTGCCACTAGGGAGGCCCGATTTTTTAAGATTTATTTATTTATGCATACAAGAGCTGGGGTATAGGCCAGAGGTGTGGGGGGTGAGAGGATTCACCAGAGACAGAGCGGGGAGAAGAACAGGCAGATCGACTGAAGTACACTGCTGAGGGGAGCAGCGGGCAAGGCAGGAGAGATCTGCTGTGCCGAATGGGAAGCTCCCTGGCCGGGGATCGAACTTGTGCTACAGTGGCTGCCACTGCCAATAGCTCCATAATGCTGAGGCTTAACCTGTTGCACCAGCAGGGAGGCCAGTTCCATGTAGCTCACTTTGAATTTCAGTGTAAGAGCACTGCATGCCTCTTCCTGCGGAAAGCCTCCTGGAGTGTGGATGGTGCAGATGGCCGGTGGGAAGGACCGTCTCTGGGGGACGGGAACATGAGCTGTCCCTTTGCCAGCCACAGCTTCTTTAGAAAGAGGGTTAAAGCATGAGTATTCCCAAAGGTCCTCACCCTGATAGGTACATGGGATAGGAAAATGCTATTTGTTCTTTCCTTGAGAAATCTCCTTGACAATGAACGTGTTACCTCTTTGGTCTATGGGAGTTGCCAGGCAAGGCTGAGCCCTCCTCTGGGTGGGTGTGGGGCAGGGGACACTCCGAGTCCTGGAGCAGCACCCATCTGGGGGGTGTGGTCTGCCCTGTGCCACTTTCCCATCAGGACAGTGGATCACGTGACCCCCGATTTCTGACACCACCCAAGTCAGATGGACGCTGGCTGCCCAGTGCTGTGGCTCAAAACTCTGTCCCTTGTCCTGAGTGAGGGGGCTGCTGGCAAGGGGACACACAGGGTGGGGGAGGGGATAGTAGTGTAAAAGCCAGAATACGTTCAGCCCGCCTTCTTCTTTGTGTGGACAGTGTGTTCCCTCTTCGCCTGGGCTCACACCATGTGCTGTTCCTGTGGCTTCAGTAGTTTTCTCTCTCCCCCACCCCTTTCTCCTCTCCCTTTTCACACTCCCTGTAAATAAGCCCCACTATTTTTTCTTCCTGGGTGTGCATTTTAATCACATTCTGCAGTTGTAGGCAGGCAGGACAGGACCCACCCACCTGGTCACCCCCTTTCCCCTTTCCCACGGGGTCTGCTTGGTTTCAGTTAAGAGCTGCCCACATTTAAAGGGGCTTGCTTGTGCCCGTTTTGTACACTGCAAGGACCACTCATTATTTTAACTCTCAGTGGAAACTTGCTTTTACCCATACTGTGTATTTGTCTCATTGTCATGGTTTTAAGGTGACACTTCCCAAACCTGTAATATCAGTGACATGTCTGTCCACATTGGAAGGGGTGGAAATCTGCTTGTCACCTGGAGAAGCGTGAAGGGGACAATTAGTATGAAGTTTTCAGGAACAGAGTCAGTTTGATAAGAAGCACTGGTTAAATAAATTCATATTTATTTCATATACAGCATGTAGTGGATAATCACAAACTGTAAACTGTCAGAAAATTTCATGAGATCCCAAAATTAACTTGTCACCAGGATTATTCAAGCCCTCCTCTGCTGTATCTCCTTTTAGTGAGCAATAACAGGTAAATAAAAAGTACTGGAAATAGAATTCTTTGTAAAGAACATAAGGGTTCCTGAGTACACATTCTAGAAAGAAAAAGTGCTCTTACTTGGACAACATAATGCTTTACATTGCAAAGCTAAAACTGGTTATAGGTTTTAGCTTATATGGCTCCCACATCCACCATATTCAGTGATCTTCTATTATCTCTTGAGACCACCAGGGAAGTCATTATGACCCCTATTTTACAAATTGGAAAATCAAGGACTAGATAGTTCCTGGAGAAATCATATGACACTCTCAAAATGGGGAATTTGAGAATTTAATAAAGGACCATTTTTAAATGCGTGGGCAGGGTAGGGGGAAATCAATACCGGGGAGATGCTACCTTGCCTTGGCCTAAAGATGCAAAGGGAGGTAGTTAGTAGAACCCTGCATTGGAAGCTGATGAGGGCTGCCCGATTCGAGCTTTTGGGAGAAGTCAGCCAACCATGGCAATTGGGTCAGCAACATACACCCTACCCTCTCTCCTTGACTCTGACGTATGACGAGTTTCCTTCCTAGGCCTAAGACTTAATCCAAAGCCAAAGGGAGGCTGGTTGATGTCCTCATCACAGGCCAGCACAGGGGGCCACTTTGGGTGAGTGGGGCCAGGTACAAATGGAAATGTCTGCAGAGGGAATTAAGTAATTGGCTGGAACCTAATATAGAAGGAACAGACATAACAAAAACTCAGGTCCCAAGAGTTAAAGTGTGAATGTGGCAGCAAAGATTTTTCTTGCTTAAATTTTCCATGAATATAACAATTGCAATGCTTTTCTATGAGAGCTACAGTTTCCAGAGTATCTCAGCATAATCATTAAAGCCTCAAGCATTCTAAATGGTGTTGATTTATTTAAGTTGAGGCAAGCATAAGTAAGTGAGCTTATTAAAGAATTAATACTGAGAACTAGAGCTTGGGCAAAACATCCAGATAGCTCTTGGAAAACTGTCCGAATTCTGCATCTTATAATGAGAATGTTATACAGACTGCAAGAAAAACATTTTATATTTTCAAGGATTTTTACAGAGAAAATTCAGGGATGCACCCAGCTAATATATCTATTTGATGTTGCCTATGTCTTGAGGGAAGCAAGGAGGGTTGTTGAAATTTACCCTATCTATTTAGAAACTTATCTTCTGGGAAGTGGGAGTTTTAGCAAAACCTTGCAGTTTGCCCTTTTTGAAGTTGCTGATTTACTCAAAAACCACACTTTGTTGTTGCTGACACAGCTTCTTCACAAGGCCAGTCCAGCTGTGCCTTGCTCTTTAGCTTGTATCCCTTAGTTGGACCAGGGAGCAGAGCAGGGTACCCTTTTAATTGCTGGCTTTTGTTGATATGGAAAATGTCTTTAAGCAGGTGATAAAGACAATACACACATATAGGAAAATGAGCAGCTAGCCCACCATCTCTGGATCTTTCCTTTTTAGGTTTCCATTTAAAAATTAAAAATTTAGAATTACTAGAAAGGAGTTTAACTGAATGTGCCATTGTAATGGCCAATGGAGGTTAGCTGGGTTAGTATCTAGAATAGAGTGACCTGCCACAGAATTTTAAGTCTTCTATGCATTTAAGAACATGAGTTCAAGGCCAGCTGTTCCAAGTCTCATCTAAAATAATTCAGGAGGACTTACCTTAACATGTTGGGAATTTGACCAAATATGATTGATTCCTGAAGTCTGCAGTTGAAACCCATTCTTCTTTTAAGGAATTCCTATATGTGTTTGTAGAGCCAGCAAGGCATGGAGCAGGTTTGCTGTGATCTGGGCAGAAAGGTAAAAGAGCGTCCCAGAACCCGCAGTGGCTTTTTCAGGCTTTTAATGATTGTTTGTAGTGAGGCAACCAGGTGTAGGGCAGGCAGGGAGGCCTGGGGGCCAGGAGGCTGGGAGACCTCGCAGCCCCTGAGGAATCTTCACTCTCTTTGGGCTCTCCGGCATTCTCTCGTGGGCTCTCTGCCACCACACTCTGCTCTCTGCTGCTGCTCCTGCTGCCCTCTGTGATGCCGCCCTTACATGCACAGTCTCTTCAGGCCCAGGTATGTCCACTCACGCGCACCCACACCCTTCTTCAGGTGCCTGCCATCAGGCATGCGTGCAGAACCGCAGGGGTCTATCATTGATGCTAATGGCCGTAGGGCAGAAAATCCTGACCATTCTTTCATTTACCCTGCATTAGTGCATTCCTTGCATCAGCACTGGGTGAGCTCCAAATGACGAATCGTGGTCCTCTTTCTTTTCCTACAAGTCTGCTGCACCAGGGGTTGTGGGCTCGCCCTTGCAGGCCACTCGAAGTCTTGTCCTGCCTCTGCCTGACCTTGTCCACCTCCTGTGCTCTGGCAGCATCTTTAGCTCTTCTAGAAGATCTTGGATTTTGGCCGCCATCGGTGCCGCCATGTGCCTCCAGCACGGTCACATGCTCATTGTATGCCACCCCTCAGTCCCTCCCGAGGTCTTTGGAGGGCTCCATACCAGTCTGCATCAAATGACCCTGCTGAGTACGCCACTGTAGTGCCAGCAAGATACTGAGCAGGTTTTCTATGATCCGGGCAGACTGGTAAAGGAGGATCCCAGAGCCCTCAGTGGCTTTTTCAGGCTTTTAATGACCTTTCTACACCATTTGTAGAGAAGGAACCAGGTGCAGGGCAGGCAGGGGGACCTGGGGACCAGGAAGCCATCAGGCCTCCTAGCCACCGGCAAATAATAACTCTCTCTGGGCTCTCTGGCGTGTCCCCTCGTGGCCTCTTCACCAGTGCTCTGCTGCCGTGCCCTCTGCTGCTGCCCTTATACGCTCAGTCTATGGCTCAGGTGTGCCCACTCACGCGTGCCCACGCCACACTGCAGAGGCCTCCATCAGACACACGTGTAAGCCCACAGGTGCCCATCATAGATGCTAAAGACAGGAGGGCAGAAAAAACCTGATCGCATCCATCCACCCTACGGTGTTCATGTACTACAAATGATTTTTGATGCAATTGTACCCAGATCAATAATGCTCACTGCCAATGTTTTAGGAGACTCTTGGTGGTCATTCAAACTCTCTGAGAAGGTGGGAAGTGAGAAGTTCCTTAATAAAATGAAGAAGTTCTTTAGTATCAACTTAGACATAAAATTCAGTTGAGGGAATCTGACCAGATGGAAGCAAAGTGAAGATGCCAGAATTTCCTGCTCCATCTACTCATGACTAGATTACTGTAGAACAAAGCCAAAACCCCTGAGGGAGGGCCTCCCTGATGGCACAACGGATTAAGGGCAGGACTATGAAGCTATCCAGAGCCACTGCAGCACGAGTTGAATACCCGGCCAGGGAGCTTCCCACATGGCGCGGCAGACCTCTCCTGCCTCGCCTGCTGCTCCCCTCAGCAGTGTATTTCCGTTGATCTGCCTGTTCTGCTCCCCACTCTGTCCCTGGTGAATCCTCTCACCACCCCACACCTCTGGCCTACACCCCAGTTTGTATGCATAAATAAATAAATCTGTAAAAAAAGAAAAAACCAACCCTGAGGGAAAAACGGATGGCCACAGGGGCTGGCACGTGAACTCTGTTTAGAGCGCTAATGGGGGAGTACCACCCCCAAGAGCGAGGGATTGCTGCTGTGCAGAGCCGCCACAAACTTGGGGTACACACTGATGTTGGGACTCCTGAGACAGGCACTGTACTGGGCATGGGGTATGTCAGTTGGCAACCAGGACAGAGGGTGCACTGTTGGAAAGCTATTAAGTGGGGGTACAGAGCAAGGATCACTGGCTTGAGCCAGAGGTGCTTAGTAAAGAACAGCTGGAAGTTAAATGGACAGGGATTACTTGTGTCTTCCCATAGAAGAGAGAGCCATTGGTACCTGCCACTCCACCCCAGGGTGAAAACCAAAACAACAAAATCATACTAATATAAACTAGAGCACAAGCACCTGCTAATAACAGGCGCCAACACTTCAGGACAAGAATATGGAAAAGAGAACCACTGGCCTGTGACTCCCGATCAATTATTATCCATGTGTAGGGTCCATGGGAAAACATAGGGCCAGTTTCTCAGACTTTTTTGCAGTGACCTTCCAGCACAGGTGGCCTAGTAGATCACTTGTAGCCTTGTGATGTAGTGCGCATGTGCGGAGAGCACTCATTAATACATAACCTTAATGAAAAGTTCACATGTGCGAAACACCCTTCTGTAAAGGACACCTAAACTTGGCCTTGTGCCACCTTTGTCTATAAATCACATAAAAGCTAACAGGACTTCTGGGTTGTGGAGGGGGCTCTCACGCCCTCTCACGGGTCTGAGGCTACTGCTGCAGCCGGAGCCCAGGGGCTGCTGTGCACTGCAGCTATTGCCGTGTATCTCCTGCTGCCTCATAATAAAGGCTTGTTCCTGCTCCCCACAGATGGGCTTCGTGACCTGCTTTCTCAACTGCTGCCATCGATCACTGGGCAAGCTTGTAGCTGAGGCTCTACCCCATGTCCAATGCTGCATCTAATGTTTAAAAGTAGCCTCGAGTGAAGCAGACATAAAACTCTAAGAGACAGCAAGACTGAGGAACTGGCCTAGAAGAGGGGGTGGATCCCCCCACACCCTTCTGGCACCCACCGCACAGTAGGGAGCTTGAGTTCTTGATGTTTACTGGCGATGACTCTTTGGTACCCTAATGCCCTGGGTTCTTTTACACCTACTACCCTTTGTTAGTACCAGTTCTCTGGTTACTTCAACAGGCAGAGTCTGAAAGTCTATGCCTATTGCAAACCATAAAAATTTTAAATAAGGAGATAGAAGAACACAAAACAAATGCAGGAGCAAGAAAACTAGGAGAGGAGTCTCAATCCAACAGAACTGAGAACATGACTGAAGAGGGGTTCAAAGTGACAGTTCTAAAGACACAGAAGTAAATAAAAAGTTTCTATAAAACAGCAATAGAATAAGGAAATATGAGGCAAACATACTAGAAGTAGTATATTTGAGCAAAGGAATATAACTGAATTGAAAAACACAAGTAAGGGCCTCAACAGCAGACAAAGGCAATGGAGAGAATTAATTAGCTTGAAAACACAAGGTTGGGAACACACAAATAGAACAAAGTAGAGAAAAAATAACTTTAACTTTAAAATGACAATAATGTGAGCTCTTTAGAACAATATTCATATTATGGGGTCCCAGAAATTGAACAGAAAGAGAAAGACATAGAAAATTTATTTCAAGAAATAATTACTGAAACTTATCTGGGAAATGAACCAGATTATGACCCAAGAGGCCCAAAGAGTTCCAAACAAAATAATACCAGGCAGACACACACTAAAACACATTATAATAAAGCTGCTGAAAGCAATTATCAAGGACAGACTATTAAAAACATCAAGAGGAAAAAGGGTAAACTTTAAGGGAACACCAGTTGCCAGTGAACTTTTCAGCACAAACATAACATAAGCACAAAGGGACTGCAAGGAGTCCCTTTGCAAGGAGTCCCTGCAAGTACTTCAAGAAAAAGACTTCCAGCTCAGAATCATTTACCTGCAGGGTTAACATTCAAGACAGAAGAAAGAGTAAGGAGCTTCACCGAAAAGCAAAAATTAAAAGAATTTATCAATACCGAGCTACATATGAAAAAATTTAAAAGGGGTCATTACAAAGCAACAGAACAATGCATATTGAGGCAACAGGCACTTAAAGCACTCAACATGATGGAGAAGGAAGAGGAGAGTAACAATGGGGCCCATCAGGAGTCAGAGACCAGACCAACCAATAGTCCATCGTATACTAACCTCAGTAGAACCGAACAAAATAAAAAATTGAAAGAAGTAATACATAAAACAACAGAAACGGAGCCTAAACAAAACATAACAGGAAGACTGAAAAAAAAAGTCAAGAGAAATTCCCCCCCAAATAAAAAGATAAATGGCAGTGAGCACTTACAGCTCATTAATCACCTTAAATATAAAAGGCCTGAATTCACCAGTCAAAAGATGTATTTGGGCTATGAAATGGATCTCAAAACAGCCCAACCTTCTGCTATTTACAAAAAACACATCTTTCTGAAAAAACCAAGCGTAGATTTGAGTTAAAGGTTATGCATGCAAATGGCAATAAAAAAAATCAGGTACAGTTGTTCTTATATCTATAAAATATATTATGACAAAGGGTCAAATGCAACAAGAGGAAATAATTCAAATATATATGCACCAGATGATGTGGCACTGAGATACATAAGAAAACTGATAACAGAACTACTGAGGAATATGCTGACAACAGCATAATAATACCAGGATATTTAACATACCACAACAATGGCCAGATCCAAAAGACAAAGAATAAATAAACAGTAGCCTTAAATGAAGGACTAGATCAAATAGGTCTAACAGACATCATAAAATCTCCACCTAAAAACTGCTGCATACAGTTTTTCAAGAACAGATCATATCTTGGGACGCAAGTTAATTGTCAATAAAACTACAAAGATCAATATTATACCTAGTATTCTCTCTGACCATAATGCAATCAAGTTAAAAACCAACTGTAAGAAAAAAACAAAGAATTATGAATTCCTGGAGTTCAAATTGCATGCTACTTAATAACTATTGCATAAAATCTGAAATTTTGGAAATCAAAGCAGATATTAAAAATTACCGTGAGATGAATGAAAACGATGATCTAAACTATCAGAATCTATGGGTTGTAGTAAAAGTGGTCTTCGGGGGGAGATACTTGCATTATAGGTCCACACTAAGAAGCAAGAAAAATTCCAAATAAACAATCTAAGTGCTACTTTGTACTGTGAAGTCTCAGGATAGTCATTTCACTGTTCTAGGCTTGTCTTTATCTATAA
>PVIJ01011849.1:0-52680 GCA_004024925.1 Scalopus aquaticus
GTGGGAATCTCCCTGGCCGGGTGTCGAACTCACATCGCTGCTGCCGACAGCTCCACAGCACAGCACTCAACCGCTGCGCCACCAGGGAGGCCCCAAAGATTATTTATCTTTTAATAACACTTTACATGTTATCATATTCTTTAGACCTCTAAGTTCACTCAGAAATTGGGAAGTAAACTTCCCAATCTGGCAAGTAGATATGATCTCCATGTTAGAGGTGGAGTAAATGAGGCTCAGAGATGAAATGACTTGCCTTAAGTCACACATACATACACACACACACACACACACACACACACACACAGACATACATGACAAATACACAAAGACAGGTACACACACATGCATGCACAGAGACACATAGATATTGATCAAGGATTCAAACTCAGGATGTCTGCCTCTTTGATCCTTGTTCCTTCAAATACCTTGTAGCAGGGCCTTCCTGGTGGCCCAAAGGATTAAAGTCTCAGTGCTATCAAGCTATCACCAGCCATTGACCCTGAGTTCCATCCCTGGCCGGGGAGCTGACCCAAATGGAGCAGCAGACCTCTCTTGTCTTGCCCACTGCTCCCCTCAGCAGTGTATTTCAGTAGATCCTTCTGTTCTGTTCCCCACTCTCTCTCTGGTGAATCACCACCACCATCCCTCCCGCCTGCCCCGTACTGCTGGTCTACACCCCAGTCCCTGTATGCATAAATAAATAAATTTTTAAAGTAAGTAAATAAATACATTGTACCAAAGTGTGCTGATCTTGGTTTTTGTTTTTGTAGAAAGTTTTTAAAAGAGTGGAAATGTTTCCATTTTGAGTAACAATACATAGAAGAATAACTGGCACACTATCCTCAATAAGGTTCAAAGAATTAAACTTCTTTCAAATTTCACATCCAAGTCACTTCACTCAGAAATTAATGACATTTTTTAAAGATTTATTTTAATTTAATTTACATACAAGAACTGGGTGTAGGCCAGAGGTACAGGGGGTGAGAGGATTCACCAGAGACAGAGTGGGGAGCAGGACAGGAGGATCTACTGAAATACACTGCTGAGGGAAGCAGTGGGCGAGGCAGGAGAGGTCTGCTGGGCCATGCGGGTTAGCACCCTGGCATGTGGGTCATGTCAGGCCTGGGATTGAACTCAGGCTGCAGTGGCTCACAAAAGCTTGACAGCACTGAAATTTTAACCCCTGCACCACCAGGGAGGTCCCTAAGGATAACTTTTTAAGCTTAGGTACACAACATGTAACTATAGGGCATATACCCAGTGGGTTCAGGGCTAGACATGTCAGCCAAACTAATGCCATAGTTAAAGAACATTTGCTGATAAGCCTGTACTGTATTGTTCCTGTCTCTGAAAGTACCTGCTACATTATCACACATTTGTCCCTACCCCAATTCACCAAGGCTTGGGCTAGTTTCACCTCCCTTCCACTGGACACAAGGAAGGTTAGGCTGCTCACACACAGGCCTCCTTTGCATGTGAGAAAAAGAGCATTTAATGGACCCCACCTAATGACTAAAGTTCAAATCTACTACAACTCAAATTGAACTATCAGGAAATAGATGAAGAGGTCACAACCGAGATGCCACTAGGTTAAGTAGGTAACTCACAGGAAACAGAACTCATCAGCTATGCTACAACACAGCATTTTCTATTAGACACACCCTGCCCTGCCCTTAGGTTCCTTCTAATGAGCTTGATTATACTGGTCAACAAATTTTTACAAAAGTCATGTTACTGAAATAAAATTAGTCATTTCCTATCAATTTGTATGTGCTCAACATGAATATGACAGACAAATTCTAATTTTGGCTCTAGTTTTTTTTTTTTTTTGTAATCTGCAATAAATGGATGTTTACACCACAAAATGCATGCCAATAGTAATAGGTCTACAGTGAACACCTGTAAAAAATCAAGTCATAGACTACTTCTTAGATTTCTTCCCTTGTCTCTTGAACAGCTTTTCAAGAGCATCTCTGGGGAGTGTCCAGCAGTAGTCAGCCAGCATTGTAGTGGACCATTTTCCCTGGTATCTTTGTTCCACTGATGCAATATCTTGATGAAAACGTTCGCCATGTTCATCACTAACTATACCACATTTTTCAGGAAAGAAATCCAGATGGGAATGAAGGAAGTGGAACTTTAGAGACATATTGCAGCCAAGTTTCTGACACTGCATCAGCATGTCTTCTATGAGTTCCCTGTAGTTTTCTGCCCTAACATTCCCAAGAAAGTTTGTAGACACTAGGCGAAAAGCATTCCATGCTTGTTTCGCATCACCCTGCAGCAAGTTGTTGAACCAGTCATCTTTGAAGAGCTCTCGAATCTGAGGGCCCACAAAAACTCCCTCTTTAACCGTTGCTTTGCTGAGTCAAGGAAATTTTTCATGCAGGTATCTGAAAGCTGGCAAGGTCCAGTCCATGGCTTTCACGAAATTCATCAAGCCTAGTTTGATGTGAAGGGGTAGTAGCAGGATTTTGTGAGCCTCGACCAGAGCTGGGTGCTGAACATTTTTATCTCCATCTGCTACATTTTGTCTACAAGTCCATTCCTTCCCCAAGTAGTGCAACTTACTTGCTCGGCTATCCCACTCCCATAAGAAACACATGTATTTTGTATATCCCTGCTGCAGTCCCATTAAAAGGGCAACTGGCTTCAAATCACCAGACGTGCTAGCTGTACTTGTTATACTCAATGGAATTCAGTAGCTGCTTTAAGTTATCCTATGTCTCTTTCATGTAGACACCTTGCACTACTGGAATAGATGGAAGACAGTTTCCATTGAGCAAAAGCACAGCCTTAAGACTCAGTTTCGAAGAGTCTAGAAATAGTCTCCATTCTTGTGGGTCATGAGTGATTTCTAAGGCATTCATGAGGCCCTCAATATTGGAACAGAATACGAGAGTACTTTCCTTTCTGAAGAAGGGCTCCAACTGCTGGTGGTACTTTCGATATAAAGTAATTGTGATATCATCTTCTAGAAGATTCCATTGTTGGAGTCTGTATCCTAGCAATTCTGCCTTGTTCTTGGATAAGTCCAAATCATGAACCAGGTCCTTTAGTTCTTCCTGTGTTAGTCTGTGTGGGATTGATGATGCACCACAGTGAAAATCTGGATCACTGCATGTTGATGGAACAGGAGAAGAACAGGTGGGCTCACCCTTGTCCTCATCAGATGAATCAAGAGAATATTCTGCTGGAGGTTCTGGAATAGGAAGTCCCTCACCATGTGGAACTGGTCTCAGTGCAGACAAAGTCTGAAATATTTTCAATGCCCAACCTTTCCAACAGGGCTTTCTATAGTGCACTGCTGACGTCAGCTTACTTCAGCAGCCGCCTGGCAGTAGTATTGCATTGCATCAGAAAATGATGCAATCAACTCTGGATGATGTGTGTATGATGGCATTATGCAATGCGATGCATTATTACATCATTCTCGGCTGATTTAGGATGTTGTTGCAGTCCTACTGGATAAATTTACATGATGAAACATATAAAAAGAATTATATGAAATATCTTCAAAACAAGAGTTAATAAAAAGTTTTCAGGGTTATATTCATGTTCAGCACCCCAAGATACTATAGATTAGGGCCTTTTAAAGTCAGTTATGATCTCAATGCTGACCAGTGTTATTCTTTGGGGCCTCCCTCTGTCGGTGCTATGCCCCCCTTTCTCCATCCACATCTAATAGTGTGTCACTGAAAGTCTTTCTTCATAAAGGTTTAGAATCAGACATTCCACTCATCTAGCAAAACATTTCTGATCCTTCCTATCTTCTCTATCATGTATAATTACATAAGAAATGACATAATTGAGGTTAATCTGCTGTCTGTTAGAATTTAAAAAAGCATGTTTTAAGCATTTCTGTTCCATAAATTACATTTGGATAAGCAGCTCTAAGAGCAAATACAATTCTATTCATGTTTATCTTACACCTTAATACTCCTGAGGTTTAAGAGGAGAAATTGTACTGAGACATCTGAAAATAAAGGAAACCTCAGGCAAATGAATAGCTCATGAGGGACACACTTACTGCTGAGTTTCTCTTCCTGTTTGGGAGGGCTTCAGGGTCACTGACTCCATTTCAGCAGTATATTAGCACAGCTACATGAACTGCTTAAACACCCTGGGGATGAATTAGATGTCATCATCATTAAGCCATTATTGTTTTATTATTCGGATCCTGTAATAATTCACTTTAGATAGTGGAAAGTCAAAGGGGTTTGTTTTCGTGCATGTACTATACTTGAATGATTTTCTTCTTCCTAGAAGTTCAAAGTCATTGGGCTTCTTTCCTAAGGCTGAGGAAGCGAACGTAGCCTCCAAATGAACCATAATTATAACCAGCATCATTGTCATTAGTGAGCATTAATTTATAGTACTATTTGGTGCTGAATGCTCTGCAGACCTATGTTGACAAGAATAATCTATGTCCCTCAATGAATTTACCTCTCAAAAGGGTAATACTGATGTGAGTAGAAAAGGAGAAGACAAAAATAATATACTGCATTAATATTTAAATAGACAGAAATAATGTATACAGTATGGCAGAGGGCAAGAAGAGTGCATGAGAGTATGGGAAGTAGGATGAGAATCAGGGATCCTGACATAAAAGACTATGAAACTTAGCCAAAACATCTCAGCCCTCGTGGGGTTAGCAATTTGTACAAAGAAAAAAAAAATTACACAGACCAAGATTCTCCTGAAGAATTAGATATATCAAAGGTCTCGAGGAAGGGCATATTGTCTGTTTCCCAAAAAGAACAAAAATTCTGAAACTTCAGAGAGGTTGCCAAACTGTGCCATCTATTGAAGAATATGTATGTGTGTGTTGTGGGGTATGGGTGGGGAGAAGAGTGAGAAAGAAGACAATTTAAAGAAAATGAGGAAAAATATTAAGACTCTACCTATTACTATAATAGGTGACCAAGAAAGCAAGTTCTGGTGGAATTCTAATTTTGTTTACATTACCAGAGGCAGTTAGTGCCAGCTGTGCTTCTATTTAAAAGGGTCTCCATGGTTATTATTGGATGAAAACATTTTGCTAAACAACTCCTGCCTCTGAACAGTTAATTCTTGCTATCACATTTAGGTCTCTTGCTTCCAGGCACTTACATGAAAAAATACCAAGGTAAAAGAAAAAAAAATAGTTATTTTATTCTTTCATTCATCCAGAGCATATTATGCATGACACTACAAAAAGCATAAAATGAAACATTCAAATCCAAAGCATTAAATCTCATCTCTGAGATACAACAGACATCACTGCAATACAAAGTGGAATATGATAAGAGCCATATGTGATCCTCTGGAAGTTCAAAGAAAGGTAAGGTTCTTTCCAACTGAGATGATCAAAGAAACATCCCCGGAGAAAGTGGCTTTTGAACTGAGTTTCGAAGGACAAACAGTATAGATATCCTGGGATGGTGTGAGAGGCATAAGACAGAACAGTTTTTCAGATGGGGTAACATGGGAACAACGATATAGAGCATGGGGCATTTTCTAGTAACTTCAAGGGGTTTAGCTGGGATTCGGTAATACAGTATATAAAAGGTAATGGCATAAAGGATCTAAACAGTAAGTTGGAGTAGACAATGGTGGGTGTCAGATAATTAGCTAATGTGTACAAGATAGACAACGGGGAGTCACTAAGGAGTTCTGAAGAGAGAAAGAACATATGGTTAATACTGTATAACTCTTTCTCCATTCCCAACTTTAGAAGTTGGCCATATTTGCATTAGACTAGACTTGAAAAATCTGCATGTCAGATTCATTCCACAGACCTAGTTTTCTTGGAGAGCCTTGAAGCATTCTTCAGCTCTAAATATGAAATCATTTTCCTAGTCTGAGTGGAGAAGACAACTTTCCAAGTGTTCCATTACAGCTCCAAGACTGAAAATAACTTTTGTGAGACTTTTCCAAATGATTTCCTTTATTTAGACTAGCAAAAGTTTCTTGTAGTTCAACAGGTCTTCCCTAATCATAACATCCTATAATTCATTCTCTAATATATATTAATTGGACTTGTTTAATCTTACTCATCATTTTCCCCAATTTTAAAAGGGATAAAATGTGTTTTACAAAACAAAAACAAACCCACAGATACAGAGACAAGATTGGTGGTTACCAGAGAGGAAAGGTGGGGCGGGACATGAAATGGGTAAAGGGGGTCAATCATATTGTGATGGAAAGAAACTAGTGTTCAATCACCATGCGGTTGTGTATAAAGATGTCTAGTTACAGTACTGCGTACCTGAAACTTATAGAATGTTATAAACTGATTTTTTTTTAAGGTGGCTTTGTTGAATTTGTGAGAAAGGAGGCAATACTAATAGAGTTTATTATCTCATATTATCCTAAGGCTGAACCATGACTGTGCTTGGCAAGCACCCATGTCCAATATGTGCTTATCAAATAGTAATGTTCAATAAATATATTGTTGCACTGCTATTGAAGATTTAAGAATTGCATTGAGTGATGGGGGGCCGAATTTACACTAGAAAAACCTTTTAGAGAAGTCTTCAAATTCTTTGCTTCTCCCCTCAAAAGCAAAAACTTCTTCTTTTAGAGTGGTGTTTCTTAAAGACTATCAAAAACCCACATCTAAAGCGTTTGAGGATGCCTATTAAACTGCAAAAATTCTCCTGGCACTATTGATCAAGTACACAGGAATCAGCATTTTCTTAAATTCCCAAGTGGGTCATCTGTACACTAAAGCTTATTAATCATTGTTTCAGATTGCACTTCCTACCTTGGATCTCTGAATGCATCTCTTTATTCAATCTACAAACAGAATGTGCATACCTTTGGTAAACAAAGACTTAGGAATATTTTCAGTTATGCTTAAAGACACAGATTTACATTAACACTTTTTGTTCCACTCATGTATTCACGTGTTCATCTAGTCTCCGGTTTTTCACGCCACAGTGGATTTATTTGGAACTATTAGGAGCTATTTCTTTGATCGTACTCAGTCTAGAAGCTTTAATCTCTATGCATTTAAAATATCATTAAAATATATCCAGTAGTTCAGGAGCTGTTTTATTGAATGCCTATACCATTCATGCGGTGGCACAGAAAATAGCTGGCACACAAAGTGTTAAAAACTGTAGTCATAGTCTACACTCATAAAAACTTTGCAAAATCCCCATTTCTAGAAAAATGTAAGGGGTAAGAATATGCCTCATTGTTTCTTCCTCTGGAAAAAAATGGAAATATGAAAACCTTCCTCATCCATTTACTACACATTACAGAAACCTTACTTATGCATGTCCTCCAAACAAAAAAACATACTGAAGATCTCCAGTAAGAATTTCTATTTTTTTAAAGATTTATTTATTTATGCATACAAGAACTGGGGTGTAGGCCAGAGGTGTGGGGTGGTGAGAGGATTCACCAGAGACAGAGTGGGGAGCAGAACAGGCAGATCTACTGAGATACACTGTTGAGGGGAGCAGCAGGCGAAGCAGGAGCAGTCTGCTGCACAATGTAGGAAGCTCCCTGGCCGGGGATCAAACTCGGATAGCTTCACAGTGCTGAGACTTAACTGACTGTGCCACCAGGGAGGCCCTCCAGCAAGAATTTCTTAAGCTAACTATGTATCATATAAATAAAGCATAAAAGAAAAAAAGGAAAATACGAGTTCTGAACCTGATGGGGCTGGGAAGATTTCTTATAGAAAAATCAAGTATTTCAAGATTGAGATATGAACACTAACATCTTTGAGTTACTCAAGAATTTCAAAGTTTAGCAAGCTCTTATTATAAGGATTGTTTTCTGACTACAGTTAGAATATCTGGGTTGTCTAAACTTTTATGTGTTCCAATTCAAACAATGTATAAATACATGGATAGAATTCTTAGAATTTCAATAGGTGTTTGCTAAGCTTAATGAATTATAATATTTGTGAAGGACACAATCTATACAAAGTAGAGAGTAGATAGCATGGGAAGAGGTAGAGAAGGAAGCCACCTTCCACTAAAGTGAACAAGTATCTTATACAAAGAACACATCCTTATGAAAAGAACAACTGAATGGGAGGGACAGGGTGGTATTATCAGATTTTAATCATGCCCTTACCTCTTGCTTTCATTCACTGTAAGCATAGACTTAAATATGAGTCAAGTTTAGAATACTAACCGTCAACATTTATTCCTGATTGTTGTTTACATTTATGGAACCCATTAAGACAGTATTCAATGTATCATTTGGTTTTTGTAAATGCAATGATACAGCATAAATCACCTTTTCTCCATAAGAGGATCAATGAAGTCGGAAGAAGTTGTTCAAAAACAATGTTTCTCTTGAAATAAACCATTGGAAACTTTCATTTTAAAATTGTATCACTTAAAATAACACTGAACATCATGAATTACTTAGGAATAAATTAAAATATGGTCAAAAGCTGTACACTGGAAATTTCAAAACATTCCTGTCAGTTATTATAAAAAACTTAAATAAATAGAAACGCTATGTTCATAGATCAGAAGAGTCAATATTGTTAAGATGCCAGTTCTCCTGAAATTGATCTACAGAGTTGAGGCAAACTCAATTAAAACATGAGGTTTTTTCTTAGAACCTGATAAGTTGACTTCATAATTTAAATAAAAATGCAAAGGAATTAAATAGCCAAATTGTTGGAATTCATACTAGTTGGAGAATTCATACTACTTGATATCAAGGCAGTAGTCAAAAGTGCTATATTGACATAAGGACAGAAATAAAGATCAGTGGAACAGAATAGAGAGAATATAAATACAAACCTACATATATGGCCACTTGACCTTTCAAAGATACCAAGGTAGTTCATGAAAAAAGAAGTCTATCAACAAATGCTACTTCGACATTGATTGGTGGGGGTGAGGAGCGGGTAGGGGGAATCAAACGTCATCTTTACTTTCACCTATATACCAAAATCAAATCAAATCAATTACTGGCTTAGCATCAAAACTTCCAGAAGAAAATGTAGGAGATAATCTTTACTTTTTGTTTCTTCTTAGGAGATCATCACTGTGACCCAAGATTAGGAAAAGACTTCTTAGAACACAAAATGCATGAACCACTTAAAAAATAAATTCTAACTCATCAGAAGAACTTTTGTTTTTTGAAAGACAATTTTAAATATGAAAACAAAAACACAAGACATGAACTAGGAGAAATCTTTTGCAAAATATATCTGCTAAAGACTTGTATCCAAAATTTATTTTTCAAACTTCTATAGTTCCATAATAAGAAAAAACGGTTTTTTAAAGATTTATTTATTTTTGCATTCAAGCTGGGGTACAGGCCAGAGAGTGCGGGGCAGTGAGAGGGTTCACCAGAGACAGAGTGGGTAGCAAACAAGCAGATCGACGGAAATACACTGCTGAGGGGAGCAGTGGATGAGGCAGGAGAGGTCTGCCACGCCATGTGGGAATCTCCCCAGCCGGGCCTTGAACTCTCCTCGCTGCTGCCAACAGCTCCATAGCATGGCGCTTAACTGCTGTGCCACCAGGGAGGCCCATAGTAAGAAAATTTTTCGAAACAGGCAAATGGTTTGAACAGATGCTTCAGTGAAGATACACAAAGGGTAAATCAGCACATACAAAGATGTTCAACACATTACAGTAATACAAATTAAAACCACAATGAGATCCCACTTACGTGGACATAAAATAACCAGAATTTAAAAGCCTGACAGTACACAAGCGTTAGTGAGGATATGCACCAATTATGACTCTACTCCACTACTCGCAGGAATGCAAAATGGTCCAATCACTTTGAAAAACATAAAACCAGTGAATGTCATCATATGTAAATTACACAACAAAGATGAGGTTTAAAAAAAAAACAGTACCTCAAAGTAATTTCTTTTTTTCCTCAATTACATTTATTGAGGTAATGTCAGTTTACAATACTGCATTGTTTTTAGGGGTTTTAGGTTCACGCCTCTACAGATGTATATTTTCACACCGTGCCCACCACCAAAGCTCCAATAATCCTCCATTGGGTTCCCTCCCTTCCCAGCTCTCACCCTACCACCACCACCCCTTTCTGGTTGCCTCAGTTCTTAAGTCAGATATCAAAGGCTTGTTACTGGTTTGAATTTCTCTGACCCTTTGTTTGGTTTCTTTATATTCCACATATAAATAAAACCATCCATTATTTGTCTTTCTCCTGACTTATCTTGCTTAGTATAATCCTCTCCAGTTCCATTTCTTTAGATAAATTTTACTTATTTGTTACTGAGCACCACTCCCTTTTTTCAACAAAGTTTTTCTTGATATTTTGTTGGCTTTACTCACCCTCATTTAAACAGTCAACATGTCAGTTAGTAATTTTGCAAGAAGTAAAGCACTCTAAGAGGGTCTGCAAACTTGTTTTCCTGCAAAATGTTTATGAATCAGTAGGTGAGGATATGTGACTTGAGAGCTCTGTTACATATTCGGAGGTTCCAGAATTTACTTTTAAGAAGATGTCTTAATTTTTCTTCAAGCTCTTCTTTTGAAATATTCAGCTTTATGTTTCTGAAGCACTATGGCCTTAGCAGGTAGTACATTATTCTTCAGTGTGCTCAATCACATAACAAAAGGACTTGTGAAAAGGACGGATCAATGAAAGGTCTGATGAAAAGAACCACAATCATATGGTTCCACCAGCAATTTTTTCAAAACACGTTTCCAAACCATTATGCCACTTTATAAAACATAGAAATCTTCATAATTTTTCACTATTAACTCAAGCACTTATTATTTAACTTCCAAAAAGCCTTTTGCCTTACCTGTTCCGTGAAAGTTGAACAAAATAGTGTTTCATAGTAAAGATTATGAGTTAAATGTCCAAGTAATAAGTAGAATTTCTGTTATGCTAGAATAATAAATCTTTAAAAATCACTTAAATTTTCTAAAAGATAGGGTCTAAGGTCAAATTCAGCCAAGCCTATAGGCATTAAATCGGCTACTTGACATCCTTTTCTGTAACGCATTGCCAAGTTTACAAAACAGCCTCATACAATAAAGTTTATTTCAAACAAAATAACCAAGTTGTTTAGGCTAGCTCTGGCAATTAAACAGTTTTGGGGGTCAAGGTGGGAGGAGTCTATGATTTCATTTGTATTACCAGGCAGGAGGATAAGCAGCATGATATTCATTTCGGCAAAAAGTAACCAAAAAGCTTCAAACCAGAGTGGGCCCTGGACTTCTTGCTTGGGCTGTTATGCCGAGTGGCATTTCTGACAGAGCATTTACAACAAGCTGCCAAAAAGAATTAGTTTTTAAAGGGAGTAATTCCCTCCTCCACTGCCTTTTTAATTTACCTTCTTCCCTCTTTTGTCCCCCCCTCAATCCCTCTGGGATAGGGCAGCATTTTTTCTCCCCACTATGAAAACTGACAAAGGAACCTCTGAGAGGAAAGATGTAAATTCACTTCTAAGTTCTGCCTCAATTTTCTAGGACTGCACAGATATTAAACACAAGAGAGCAACATACAGAGAATTGGCATCTGCTCCTCTGATTGTTTTTCCAGTATTTTTGAGTCAAGGAATCAGAGACCTGGAGTGCGTCTTCATGGAAGGGAGACTGCTTTTAAGAAAAAAATTGAAAGAAATGTGTCTTTTTAACAGTAAGTAACTCAATACGTTTTCTTAGATTTGGAGACGTCCAGAAAAAAGATGACAGTTCCTTTATTATCTGAAACAGGAAACAATCCAGAGACAAATGATTTTTTTTCCCATTTTAGTTTGGAAAAAGTAGAGGTCCCATTGCCAGTCCATGCCTGCCACTCTGCAGGATTTCAGAACAAATAAATTGGTACTATGATCATCCAAAGTCTTTTCCAAGAAAATATTAAATGAAGCACCTATTTGGGGAACTTGGATCCATATCCCTTCACTTCACTCTCTGCTTTGCCTTGCCTATACAACTACATGCTTATTCAAACAGCTTTGCCTGTTCCTTTCACTGTATCAAACATAAAGGTCTGTTCCAGATCAAAAGAAACTTAAAAGAACATAACAGCCAGATGCAATATTTGATTAATTCTGGAATGGATTCTCATTTGAATAAAACAGGTGGGGAAAACATCGAGGATGACTGGGGAAAATAAACTGGGCAATAGATGATATTAAGGAATTATTATTCATTTTAATGATTTTATTTGGATACGAGAGAGAGAGAGAGCACGCACGCACAAAATATCAAAGAAAAATCTGACTAATGCATGGTCAAAGGATTTCATGGTGGGGAAAGGGTAAGATCAGGTGTCAAAATGATAAAAACACTAACGGTCTGGAAGAATTTACAAAGAAACAGACTGTGAAAACCTAGCAGTGATTTAAAAATAAAATAGCATCAACATGCCACAGAATTATGAAAACATAATGAAAGTTCAAACAATTTAACATCAAACAATAGCAAAAAAAATGCCAACTAACCAGAAGACTGAATAAGGGGGCGGATGAGATGACTGTTAACCCAACAGCTGGTAAAGTCAGAACGAAGAGAATGTGACTAAACGTAGAATCAAAACCTGAAACTTGCTGTAGGAGCTGAAGGCAGATTAAAACTGAAGCCTGGGATCAAAGGGAAATGGAGAGGGCAAAGGCAAGGCTACTGCTTTATCACTACCTTTCCCTTCACCTTCTTCCTCACCTCTACAATCCATACGCTTGTCAAATGACCAACATGGCAGCCACCAACACTGAAGTAGGCCACCACCATCACCAGCCCCCTTTTTGCTATTTAGTTTCCCTCATTCTCCAAGGACCAGTCTCGTTATCTAGAACCTGAAATCACTAACAGGAAATCACCTATTAGACTCCAATAATATTCACTTACCTGGCAGAAAAGAGCTCAAACTGGCTAACAAAATCACATCAGTAAATATGTTCTTAGATTTTTTTTTGAAATTTGATGCCATAAGCAAACTGGCTTAACAATTAATATAAGTTATTCAATAAGTAACTGCCTACTCTTTTGAAAGAAATAGTATTAGGAAATGCATGTGAAGGGTTTAAAAGAGTAATTATGTTCTTAATGACTAAATATATTCAAGTGGTATGGATCAGATGTGTTGAAAAAGACAAGCACACCATAATGAAGTAATGGAGAATCTCTACATAAGGGAGAATCTCACTGCCCCAGCCTGACTCAGTTCTGACGTGGCATAAGGGACCTGAATCAGGTCACATGCCAATGACTGAGGGCTAAAATCTTCTTTCACTGAAGTACTTCACACAAGAAGCTGAAGTTTTAAGTGGGTACAATTTCCTGTACTTACTTTACCTTTACTTTACTTTACTTACACCTTTTTTGTTGTTGTCTTTAATTTCCTTCTCCCAAATCCATCATATGAGTGAAGGAATAGGAGGAACCCCAATCTTTCTTTAAGACTACAATGCTAAACGACAGTCAGCCATTTCAAGGCAGGATACAGCCACACCTAACCATCCCCAAAACACATCATGCCATCACCAGTAAAGCCACAAGAATGCTTTCTAACCTAGATCAGATGTGGTACCTCTAACAGCTTCTTGACTATTACACACACTCATGGAATCTACACTCATCACCATTAGTTAACCTAAAAAGTCCTGAATTTTTCATTAACCACTTCCACAAAATCATTCAGCACAGGCACAGTTAATAACCATGTCCTCCACAACCTGAAAGTTCTATAGAGCCCTCAACAATCACCAACAAAACCAACAGAGAAGCCAAAGGATGAAGGCTGGTGAAATCTCCTTCCCTACTATGCTTTCTTTCAATGGATTGTTTCCAGGTCCCCAGTGTGTGATGGGGAACAGTTGAAATGGCTCAAGAAAGGAATTTGGAAATAGTTGTTCTCATCCCACTAACTAGCCAGAGTGGCCATGGACTAGCCTAGTCATTTATGCTCTTGAACTTCAGTTTCATCATCTATGAAATAAGGAACTCATGAATAGTTAGGAAGGCAAAAGGCCTTCTACTTTACTACATGTGCTCCTATACAAAGATAAAGTACTGTATTTTTGGTGGGGGGGGGGGGGAGCATTGGGGAACAAACTGTGTTAACTTTCCCTGTAGAAACAAAGACTGGCTTGAAATAAATGATATCAAACAACTCTTCCAGGTATAATGATCTGAAAGTTCATCCAGGATACTGAACACCACAAGCTCAGCCTTTACCCATAACAGAACAGTCACTGCTAAGAGCCCTACACCTGTAGGAAATAGCCAAGACCCCAAAGCCCGACAGTGCAGCCCAGAGTTTAAGTTTAGGAAGGATCAAAAATTAAAGCAGGTGTGTGCAAGAGGTCTCTCTCTGCAAATGCAGAAATCCACTGAATGAGCCCTCTTCTCGCTAGACAGCTTGTGGGTTTTCATTCACAGTTGTCAGAGGAACTTAACATTTCCAGCTTTTTACACCTATAATGTCGTCTCATGCTTTTGTACTCTTACTTCAATGTCCTCAGAGAGCCCTCAAATTGATGTATTCAGGAGACTCCTGTCCACTTAATATAAAACAGAAATGGGTCTTCTGGGATGCACCTCACACCAAAATTCATCAAGAAAGCTCCTCTTTCTTGGGCTTCTCTCATCATATTCAGACAGTTCTCCCCTATGACTTTAACCTTGATGCTCTACTAGAAACTCAGGTGACCTCTGTCAATGTAATAATCCAAGGAAAGACTAAAGGACTAAAGGACATCACCAGAATACTTTCACTGGAATTTAACCTCCTAAAAACTTATCTTCCTTCTGGAATTAGCCAAAGAAATGGAATCTCAGTTGACCTTGGGTAGGTGGAGACAGAGCTTCAATACAGGAATGTACAGATTCCTTCATATCTACATCTACCCTTCTCTTTCCAAAGATTTTTCCAAGATTGAGCAGGGATAATAACCTTCACTTACCACAAGCAATTACAGATAAAGAAGGTAAAAAGGATAAAGAAACAACAAACTTCTACTTCCAGGCCACCTCATTCACCTACCTCCTTCTTCCTTTTGCCGTCTCTTCCTTCTCCACTGTCTCCAAGATATAGCATTTAGTACTCTTCCTTTCACTCATCACATAATAGACACCTGCTAGGTTTCAGGCACTAAGCAAAGTGCTAGAGGCTCACAAACAAAAGACACTGGCCCATTTCCTTATATCATTCTTAGTAAGAAAGACATTTAAATGCTTTAAAAACAAAGTAACAAACTAAGGCAACCACATGAAAGTGCAAAAAAAAAAAAAAGCCTCCAATTCAATGATGAGTTGTATTAAACTAAGCAGTTTCTAAGCTGAATCAAGACAAAGCATTTTGACACCATATTTGCTGATTTGGACAAAAACAGTAGATTCAATGCTCTGATTCACATAATGCCCACAACATATACAAAATTAGTTTTGTTATCAATGTAAATATAATTTTGCTCACCAGTAAAGCTGATGTATTATTTCATGTTCACCTCATTCAAAAAGATGTCATGTGAAAGTAAGTAACTTCATACAAAGTGAGGAAATCAGTAAAGAGTGAAAATGCAGACGGGAAAAATTAGATGAAGCCATAGTTGAGGCTGGTAAACAGAACACAAGTCACTATGACACTATATAACTTGTGAGGGAAGTTAATAAATTTGGCTCTGAGCAACTCAGCAGTCGAGGAAAAAAAGGAGAAACATGACCAGCTCCACAATTCATAGTGTATATGATACATTTTTATAGAAGTAAAACCTGAAGTATTTTCTCCATAGGTCTTCTAACACTCATGCTCAACTATTTCCTTTTGACATTTAATTTCTTTAACAACCATTTTCACTCTGTGCGCCTTGCCTATAAAGTGTTTCCCATATAACAAATGTCTCTGCATTATGTTTAAAAAGAAATAAAATTAATATTTGTACTCAATATACTACACCGTACACAGAGCATCAGGTGCCAACAATGTTTCATGTGACAGATAACAATGACAAAACACCACAGCATTATTTAAGATTCACCAAAAAGACAAGTGATTTGGCTTGGTGTTCTCTTGAACTGAAAAGTCCACAGCTGTGGCTTTTCTTGATGAAACATCATGCAAAATGCACTCAAGTCACAAGTATGTGACATACTTGTATGTAACATATGATAATCTATTAAACCCAATAAACTTTCCGGAATCCTTTGAAGTTGATAATAAGAACAATAATGCTACCCCATACTTAATACCTGGGTCCCTCAGCAGCAGCAGAAGCAGCCACACCTTTTATCAAGCACCTATCATGGACCAAGTTTTATTCTATATACTTTATATATTGCTTCTAACCTTTGAGATAATTTAAGAATGCTAATATTGACTACATTTTACAGACAAAGAAAGAATAAAGGTTATCATATACAAGTATCTTTGTCTTTTACGTTATAAATTATCAAACATGCATGAAAGTTTCAAGTATATGCAAAAGACACCAATATATTCTACTACATAAGTCAACAATTATCAAGATTTTTCCACATTTCCTTAAAGGATCCCTTTTTACTTTTCTCACTCTGATAAAGTATTTTACAGAACTATTTTACAGTTATAGCTCCTTATACCAAAAAGTACACATTTCTTAAAAAATAAAGGCAGATTCTTACATATCACAATGTCAAAATTAAACCCAATTAAGTCAACAGTGATGTCATCAAGTCCTCTAACATCTTTGGAGTCACTAATCAAATGTCTCCAATTTTCTCAAGAAGTCTTTTTACAGTTTGTTCAGATTAGTATCAAACAAGATACACTGTCATTTCTCTTAAATTCTCCTCCTCTTTCTTGCTTTTCCTGATTGTTGCAGAGCAAATATCTATTTGAGTTCTCTAAGTATCTCAAGTATCTAAATTTCTCTTTGACATATAATTCACATACCATGGATCAGTACTTTTAAAGTGAACAATTTTAGTATAGTCACAGGCTATGCAACCATGTCACCACTACATTAATCACACCACTAATTTTCATCACACCAAAAAGAAACCCCACACCTTTTAAAAATCACTCTCCATCTCCCCTCCCAATCCACTACAACTACTAATCTACTTCCTGTCTTTATTTTCTATTATGGACCTTTCATATAAATGAAATCATAAAAGTAAATATATTTTGATTGTTCATAAGTTTAAGTACCATAAATAGACATAAGTTAGGATAGCCATATGTATTCTCTCTATATATATGTATTATATGTGACATGTTCCATGAAATAGCAAGAAGTAAAACATTTAGTCAATAAAAACCAACACATTATATTCACTACATTAGTATACTATGAAGTTTGTGGTTTTTATATTTTCCCTCACAAACATGCAGGAGAAATAATACTGACGTGTGTGACACACCATTGGGTTACCCTTATGTAGCAAAAAGTCCAGTCTTCTGCTAGACACAATCTCAAAATGATTAACGGATAGTCAAAAATGTCAGTTCACCTTACTGTACAAGAGAAGGTGAGGTTCAGGACCTACATTACAACTTCCCACCTTTTCTCCTTCATAAGAAAACATACTAGAAGGCAAGACAGAAATGTAAAGATAACCTGTATTTTTGTTTGTATTTAGCATATAATTTACAGACTGAAGCCCTTTGTGAGAAAGGAAACAGAGAATAATAGTTAAGGGTATAAACGCCAAAATCTGTGTATTTTCCAGAATCAGATCAGTATACCACTTCACCACTGAACAGTTACATGACCTCGGGCAATGAACTTTTACTTTAAGTCTCAGTTTCCTCCATATGCTGAATGGAAGCACTAGTAAGTATGACTTTTTAAAAAATTAAATGCAAAGCTCTTATTAAGGAAATCTGCCTATGAAATGTTGGGTCTTTGCAGTATTGTTACTAGAATTAACAAACCATCCATGACACCTCACAACTGATGAAGCTACTTCAGTTTGGAACTTCCAATATGCACGGAAATGATTGCCAGATAGAAACAGATTAAGTAGCTAAATGTTCCATATCCTGGCCTAATCACATTTAAAGGCAATAATAGCCTAAACTTTGAGGATCTGTTCCTCTCCCAGCCTCAGAACCTCCATCATCAACACTACAAAGCTACTTTTGGTATGAGAGAACAGTACAGTTATTAGAAATCTTCAATCATCAGCAGTCTTCCCCTTCTGGCATATTGGAGATGCAAAAATAACCCAATAAAGACAGAAGGAGCAAGGCAAACTGAGCTGACAGTGAATTTTGCAGGTGTGAGGAAGGAAGAAGGGTTTAGCCCTTTCTCCTGACACTAACAAAATGTCACCGGAGGAGCCTTCCTTACTGTGCTCTCCACTCTATCACAACCTGTCACACTGGATAATTTTTCACACCCTGGCACCTCCCTCATTTGTGTGAATACCTTTCCTTTAATATTAATTATCTCTTATCTTTGTCTATTGTCATTATAAAATCATTTTTTCCCTTGTGATAATATGTCCAGACAAAAATTAAGTCTCAAGGAAGGAGACTGTCAGCAAAAATGTATTCTTTTAGGTTACCGTCACATAAGCAGTAACTTCCTCTTCAGTTTCTACCTACTCTTGGTGCTCAAATACAGCATGGAAAGGAAGGAGAGGATCATTTTACCACCATTCCACTGCTGCTTGAATCAGGAGCTACAGTAAAACAACACACAATGAGGGCTTCAGAAGTTCCACGTGAACTTGAGGCATCCATTTCTCAGGGAACACACGTATCTACCTGTGAGGGGCAAAATCCCTCCACTCCACTGACATATTTTGTCCCCCAGTAGAGATCCAAGGAGCTGTGTTAGGAGGAGATACAACAGTTCCCAAGAAACTTTGCGATGGTGGCAGGGTGAGGGGAACACAACCACCTTAAAGCTAATGGTACAAAATAAAAGATTTCATATACAGAGCCTCCTCTATATTCTGAGTAACCTTTCTAAGGTTTTAAAACAATTCACCTATCCTAAGTGCTATGATGAAGTGCCAAAAAGTTACTACCAGTGACAGTGGTATACTACATACCATTTAGCAGGAGATGGAGATACAAGCACCAACCAATGAAGGTATCAAAATACAGAAGAATGTATATGTTCATATAATTTTGGTTTGTTTTCTAAAACACACAGATAAAGAAAGTTGCTAGGAAATATTTCAGATCTTACCAGAGGATATCTAAGGTTCAGAATTTGGAAGGCAGAAAGAAATGGAGAATTTCACTTTTTATTGAAATCACTCTGAAGAGACTGAATGAATTATAAGTTAATAATGACATAAAAATGGCTGGAGAATTTCTGGCATGATTTTTTATCTGCCTAATTAGTGTTTCTTTATGAACAATTCACCCTCTTAGGAACCTACCTGGTGGAGCAACAGGTTAAGCGAAGCACTATGAAGCTATCCAGAGCCCCTGCAGCATGAGGTCGATCCCCAGCAAGGGAGCTCCCTACATGGTGCAGCAGACCTCTCCTATCTTGCCTGCTGCTCCCCTCAGCAGTGTATTTCAGTCAATCTGCTTCCCACTCTGTCTCTGGTGAATCCTCTCACCACCCCACACCTCTGGCCTACACCCCAGCTTGTATGCATAAATAAATAAATCTTTGAAAAAAAATTCACCCTCTTACATGAGTATACATCAATACATGTGAATAGGAAGAGCAACTACGTAAGAGGGCTGGCATTATTCAAGCAGCATAGCTGCTATGCAAGCTAACCAGACAAACATATCCCCTGATTATGGTTTGCCCACTTGACCAAATTTTCCAGAAAATCTACTTCAAAATGTTTCAAACTAAAGAAAAGAATTAAAATAAAGCATGAAATAAATAATTCATTTTTAAGTTTTCTTTGGTCATAAGAAATCAGAAGGCAAAGAGTTACAAAACAGAAATTCATGCATATCCTGCAAAAAAAAAAATCTAGCATATTGAGAAAGGAAGTCTGGTTCTCTACTATCATTAATTTTTGATAAAAGCATTACTGTTTCTTACCTGATCACAAATCAGTTCCCACTTTTTTTCATTGTCATACTGTCGCAGTAACCGGGCTTTGTCAGGGGGTAGGTTCATAGCATTCTGTTAAAAATAAAGAAAGAGAATGTCATGTCATATTCCATAATAAGCTGCTGATGGGTAACTCATAGACAGACCAAAGCATACTACTGTGGTGCTTTTATGACTTCTTTTCAACTCTTAGCATCTGATGAAACCAAAAGACCCTACAGAAGCCATTTAAACATCCTATCAGTTTAATGGAAAGAGACTCTGAAGTCCTCTGCTGAGGCATCTAGGGTCATCTGTTTTGAACTATCAGTCTTGCGTTTCAGCAAAGGTAACACACTATGTTATTTAATAGAAGGTCCCCATTCTACTCAAGAAAACGTAAAAATTTGTTAAGAAGCTATCACCTCAATTGCTTGTTAAAGCACTACAGCCCCACCAGACACAGAACAAAAAAACACCAAAAGAAAACTCAATAACCAGACTATTAAAAGAGAATATCAACTTATACTTAAATAGACAATAAGTAAAGGAACATTTCTTTAAAACTGAAAATAAAGCAAATAATTACTGTATCCATGAGATGACAGCACTCCTCTGAGACACATATTGACATTAGCAACTGCAGTTTTCAGTTGTTATATTGTTTTATGAAGTTGGATTTGCAGTGAGAAACTGATATGATAAGCTAAAAGTAATATATAGATATCAGAACACTTATCAATACCCTTGGTCAATACAGCACACATTCTATGGTGGTGGTCATAAATCTGCCCCGGTACATTCACATTTTTCTAGTCTAACGTCCCAAATGATTAATCAAACACATTTTCAAGATACTTGGCTAGAATCTAAGGTGAGATCTTTGGCCACAGAACATGAGAGAGTAAACGAGACACAAAAAAATTCACATCTGTTCTCTTGGTCTCCTTTAAGTTCTCATGCTCTAAGCAACTAAGCTAAGTAGTCAGTTAATGTCTTAAATCTATTAGTATTACTCTCTATCCCTCTTACCAACACTAAATCTTACCCATACAGGTCCTTGCTTGGATCAACACTTGAGCAGACAAATGCAAAAGTCTTGAACTTTTAATGCTCATGTCCCAGCTCTCTGAAAGATTTGACTTATGGAGAAACAATTCCCCTTGCCATTGTTACTGCCATGACATCCAGAGAAACAAATTTAATAGAGGCAAGATTAAGCAAATTATTCTGACTTAATGTGTGAGAATTACTTTGATGAATTTGACGAACAATTCAAGCATTTTCCTTTAAACTCAATATAGCATAGAGACTAATACACCTAAGTAGGTGCAAAGATATGTTCTACCTACTACGTGAGTCTAACCTATTTGAATCTAATAACCTGTTAAGAATACTAAATTTTTATATTTCCCTCAAAGCTGACAACAAAACTGAAGAGTTCTGGACTCCAGAGTTTTCAATGTTACTGCCAAGCTTTCTTCAAAGGAATATCTAAAATGGGGAAAATGTTTTCATGTGTCCTATCTCCATAGAATAGCTACTTAACCAGAAAGGAAATTTATACTCATATGCTATTACAATTTTACAATGTTATACACAACCCCAGGGATAAGCAAAGGAGAATTTCCTGTGTATGTTTTTGAGGAGGCCCAATGTCATTGACCATTAAATAACTAGTCCATCATAGCTTATTTGCACCTAGAGATGGATTATTTCCTCTTAAACTGATTTTGACCCACACTTGGGTATGATTTTGCACTTAATAAAAACACTAAGATTGTGAGGTAACTTACATGAGTTTTTCTTCAAATCCTTATTAATCTTCTGTCATACAGAGAAGAAAGAGAATGTCTGAAATGCAACAAAATGCCCAGCACTCTGCATAAATAATCTCATGTAATCCTCAACAAGCCCATGGGATACAGTTTTCCCCATTTTATATATGGGAAAACAGACCTGGGAGAATTTGGTTAACTTTTTCAAGGTTTGAGAGCTTAAAATAAGCCAAATATGACCTAACCTCTTAGTCTTCTGGATGCTCAAGGACAAACAACAAAGAAACCACCAAGATTTTTTTTCTTTTTTTTTTTTTTTTTTTTTTTTTTTTTTTTTTGCTGCAAGGCAAAAAGGAAAGTAACTGACTTTTTTTTAATGTTCTAGTTGATAATCATTTGGAATCAGTTTGCAAGCACAACTACAGGAATCAGATGTTATTCTGCAAAGACAATGTCAAGATGCTCCATTCTCAGTTGAATTTTATTTTAATCAGTCTTTTTTTTTTAAAGATTTATGTATTTTTGCATACAAGCTGGGTTGCAGGTCAGAGGTGTGGGGCGGTGAGAGGGTTCACAAGAGACAGAGTGGGGAACAAAACAGGCAGATCGACCAAAATACACTGCTGAGGGGAGCAGTGGGCGAGGAAGGAGAGGTCTGCTCTGCCATGTGGGAATCTCCCAGGCCAGGCATCCAACTCATGCTGCAGCCAAGGACAGCTCCACAGCACTGCGCTTAACCCATTGCACCACCAGGGGGGCCCTTAATCAAAGTCTTATTTAACAAATGTTTATGAAGCAGCATCCCTGTACAAGCACTGTGCTCCATGGCACCTCAGGGACCCATACAGATATGATAGCTGTGGAGCATCGTATTAGATGCAGGACATAAAGATGGAACAAACTCATCTTCTAAATCGCCTATTAAGTCTTCATAGGGATTATCAGAAGGCAACTTTAAATTGTATGGTCTGAAAAGAATGCTCAAAATACAGTCACCGGGGCCATCCTGGTTGCCTAGGAGTTATGTCTCAGCACTATCACCGCTACAGCCTGAGTCTAATCCCCGGACAGGGAGTTAACCCACATACAGCGCAGCACACCCCTCCTGTCTCGCCCACTTCTCCCCTTTACAGTGCATTTCAGTAAATCCGCCTGTTCTGCTCCCCACTGTCTGTGGTGAATCCTTTCACACACACCCCCACATATATCTCTGGCCTATACCCCAATTCTTCTACTCAAAAATAAATTTAAAAAAATAAAATAAAATAATTAAACAGTAACCATTAAGTTAAGATGAGAAGGAGTGACCAGATGGAATGGGAGACAACATTCTGGGCAGAGGAAACAGGGAAACAATGTTCAGACAGGAAAGAGTTTGGCACATCTAAAGAGTTAAGAGAAAAAGTCAGCTTGCCTCGAGAGAAAGTAAAAGAAGAGAATAAGGAAAAGCTAAGTTGGAGAGGTTAGTCAAGGGCTTATCGTATCCAGCCACGTAAACCAGGGTAAATACCTTTTAATTTATCTAAAATACAGTAAGAAAACACTGAAAGCTTGTAAGCATGATGAAATGATATTAAGTTATATTTTACAAAGATCACTGCAGGGGGCAAGTGGGAAATTGATTAGAATAGCAAAAGTGGAAGCAGGGCGGCCAGTCAGGAGACCAGGGCAGCATTCAAATGAGTGATGGTGATGTGGACAAGGTTTATGGCACATAAAATGAAGTTAAGTGTCTAGATGTCAGAAATAGTAAGTCTGACTGCTTAAGACTTAGGGGCTGAGGGAGGATGTCAATAATTAAGACACTGTTTCTATCTTGAGTCACTAGGTGAATAGTAGTTCATTTAATGAGAAGGACAGAAAGAAGAGCAGTTCTAAAGGAAGTGATGATGAATACATTTTTAAGTGGTCCTTTGTATATCTGAGATTGCCATGAGAAAGCAAGGTAACAGTCAAGCAGGTAGATACCAGAGATTCTGAAGTGTGAAAGATCTGTGTGTGTTCTGAACAAAAGAGAGTTTTGAGAAGTCTTTTTGAGCCTAACAAGTAGATGCTGTGAGGAGAAGTCACTCAAAATCAGTAACATTAGAAATAAAATTGCACTTGGTAATCAGTTACCTACCACCTAAAATAACCCATGGGTCAAGACTATGAGTTGTTCCAGTATACAATGTGCAGCTACAGGGGCCACAAGGAAGCAGTTCTATTTAAAATCAGATACTCCAGAGGCCTAAAGTTCAGGAATGTTGTGATTGGATGGTAATAACTGCTCTTAAACTCTTTTAGAGTGAAATCATTTCTCTTGTGTTACATAGGGTAGAATGCTGGGGCCCAAGGTAAATGTCTGTGCAGGTAATTCATTAGAGTTCAAGTTCATTTTCTGCAGAAAATACTGGGTTAATCCAGGTTCCATTGCCACATGTATAAAAATAGATTCCTCTTCTATTTGGCTGAAAACGTAAATCAACATCCAAAGTTTTTCTTAACACGGTGATAACTGCATGTCATCTACTTCCTTTCCTTCCTTTCAAATACATCCATTTACCCACTATTTCTAGGTTTTGACTACCTGCTAGGATGTCTGTCTGCACTGAAGGCATCAGAAAAAAATTTAATCACAAAGTCACTGCAAGATCCGAAGATCTACTACAAGCCGAAGATCCAATGAAGTTATGAAATGGAAGGTAAAAGTGAGTGTTATTTTCTAGATTGTGAAAGTTCCTAATTAATGTAAGTTCAACCATCCAAAGTATTATCTAAGGAATGCTCTTTTCCTTTCAACCTCACAAACTTCAAGAATCAGTTAAAATATAACTCATTATTATAACCATCCCCTCAAATATTCAAGAAGATATCTCTGGCTAGGGCCCAATTGCACTGGATACATGGTTGCTTTATGGCACCTCATACCCTAAAACTAATAACCTGTCTACTTAAACTCCCTCCTGGACTAAGTACTTCAAGGGCCTTTTTTTTTTTAAATCCCCATAATCTGACCCAGTATATGACAGTGGGCACAGCAATGTAAAGGAAGCTAACTCAGTTGTACTGCTCAGTCAGAAAAGATCTCTACCAATTGAGGGTTTATGCTTCAGCTGATAACAAAGACTACACCAAAGACCATTTTCATTTCTTATAAAAGCAATATAAACTCAATGATAATATCTTATTCATTAGCAATTACCTTTCATGTAAGAATTCATGGGGGTTGGGGGAATCATCACATTCAATTCTAGCAACATTTCCCTGAAAAGAAATATGATGTCTAAAGTGAAATAACTCAAGTTCTGTTTTTCAATCTTTCCAACCACTTGTTATCAGCACCTCTTTGAATCTGTTTGAATGCAGGAATGTGAAGTACAGCGGTTGGGGACAGTGAGTTCTGAACAAATCCAAGCTATTCTGAACTCACTCTTGATTCAGAGGTGTGTATCTAAGTCCACAGTGAACGATAGTGCTCATTTGAAACCCCTTACTAAAACCCAGCTATACCATGGCAGTTGTTTAGAATGTATACCAAGTCGAGCTTGATTTCTGAGAGGTATATTTTGTTGCTGCCATTGTTTAGAATTGCCAGCACATGGTGACAATAAAAGCAGGTGGTATTTAAAAAAAAAAAAAGAAATACGATGTCTTAGCCATTTTTCTATCATGTATAATAAGCAACGAAACCTAAACTGTTTCTTTTGTTGATAGTAAATTCAAACAGTTTTCACTGTTTATAGAATTATAATAATTCTACCCCAAGTGGTAGCTATATTTACGGTTCATGTTCTGATTTTATCCTGTACTATTTTACTTTTTTTCCAATATAGTTACCATCTCAGAATCTTTTGAAAATAGAAGGTACAATGATTAATTAACAATTAAATAGCCAAGTTTCTGGTCCTTGACAAGAAATGAATTCTGGTTTAAGAAATTATGATAGTCTATACATCTGAAGTTACACTTGAAGATTAACTACCAAATGTAGTACAGCAGAATGATGGTACCCAACCCATTCAGAACCAAATAAATTTATGGCCTGAGAATGCAGTTTTTTCATAACAGCTTGTCTTAGGTTCACAGAAACAATGAAAACCTGCAAAACAACCTTTTTTCCCCCTGATATTCTCAAGGCTTAGGTTAAGAAACCCACAGAAATATGCACACACATAGTAGTGAAAGTTATTATCAAATACACCTTATGTAATTACCTTTGTTTTCATAATCTCTAAACTAGAACCTGCAAATGTTAAATTACCAGATTCTGCAACAGAAGCTCTTCAATTACATAACCACCTATGCTGCATAGAAAGAATAAAGTTCACGGACTTCACAAGCAGCGTTGTTTAGAGTCAGGGGCAAGCATGCCACAAGAGAAATAGCCTACAGAATCTTTTAAGAGTTGTTAAAGGTACAGAGTTTTGTGACTCAAAAGAAGCAGCCATGGGCCTGCCTGGTGGTGCAGCGGTTAAGCGCTGCGCTGTGGAGCTGTCAGCAGCAGGGACGCGAGTTCAATGCCTGGCCGGGGAGATTCCCACATGGCAAGGCAGACCTCTCATGCCTCGCCCACTGTATTTCCGACGATCTGCCTGTTCTGCTCCCTACTCTGTCTCTGGTGATCCTCTCGCTGCCCCATGCCTCCGGCCTGTACCCCAGCTTGTATGCATAAAAAAATAAATCTAAAAAAAATTTTTTAAAAAGAAGCCATTACTTTTTTTTAAATTTGTGGTAAAAAAATACAGGAAATAAAATTTGCCTCTTACCCACTTTAAAATGTATACTTCAACAGCTTTAACTATCATTACCATAGCTTTATATAGTTACTGTGTTGTAAAACAGAGCTCTCCAACTCGGGCATCTTGCAAAATTGAAACTCTATACCCAAACAACTCCCCACTCCAAGGCTTCCAGGAACCATTACTTTTTGTTACCAAAAAAATGCAAGGAAATGTGATGGATCATGCAACACAATGTTTGGACAGCACAGTAAGGACTTAATGAGGCAGTACAGGGCAGAGGTTAACAAGTTCTGGTGTTGTATTAGCTGGATTCCAATCTTGACTCTAGTAGCTCTTATTAATGATCTTGGGTTACACCACTTGAACTATAAAGCAAATTAAAATGAACAAGAACAGGGGCCTCCCTGGTGGCTCAACAGGTTAACTGTTAGCACTATGAAGCTATCTGCAACTTCCCGCATGGCGCAGCAGACCTCTCCTGCCTAGCCTGCTGCTCCCCTCAGCAGTGTATTTCAGTAGACTAGCCTGTTCTGCTCCCCCCTCTGTCTCTGGTGAACCCTCTCGCTGCCCCACGCCTCTGGTCTGTACCCCAACTTGTATGTATAAATAAAAAGTAAATCTTTAAAAAAATAATAATAATAAAACGAACAAGCAATGTTACCTCAAATTTAAAAATTTTTAAATAAATTACTAAATAAAATGGACAAGTAGTACAAAGTTGAAAAAGTCACTCAAAATTAAAGATGAAATCTAGTCAATCAAAAAGAAGGGTCAAAAATACGTATCAATTATCAGATAGCATGTAGCACTAAGGTTTTGTGTACATTATCCAATTTGATTGTTTCGTAGTTCAGTGTGTAGGTATTAACTTCTCCATTTAACAGAGAAGGAAACTGTAGGGCCAAGATGTTGAGGAACTGATCCATGCATAATACAGGTGGCAAAACCAGGACTTAAGAGAGGTCTGTGTGATCACCATCTTTCTGTGATACTTACGCTACAGTGTTTCAATACTATCATCTCTCTGAGCTAAGCAATCCAACAATTCTACTTGATTGAAACTAAAAACATAGTAATTAACATGCAAGGTTATGGCTAAAAAATGCATAGTCAGGGCCTCCCTGGTGGCACAGAGGGTTGGGCGCTGCACTGTGGAGCTGTAGGCAGCAGCAATGAGAGTTCAGATGCCCGCCAGGGAGATTCCCACATGGTATGGCAGACCTCTCCTGCCTCGCAGTATATTTCTGTCAATCTGCCTGTTCTGCTCCCCACTCTGTCTCTGGTGAACCCTCTCACCACCCCCATGCCTCTGGCCTGTACCCCAGCTTGTATGCATAGATAAATAAAGCTTTTTTAAAAAATGCATACTCATGCTTAAGTAATAGTTTCTGAAAAAACACTGGTAATTTAACAGAATTATTCGCTATCTTTAAAGATATAAACTAGAACACTCAAAAAGTTACTGAGTCAGATCTATAAAAAGCTAGTTACCATGTTAAATCAGCAAACATTGAATAAAAACCAAATGAAGGTGGAGATACATATATGAGGTTAACTCACGCTTCACTGAAACAGAAGGGGAGAACATAAGTTCACAAACACAAAACAGAACATAGTAATTACATAATAGAACCTGAGAAACATTATTTTTTGTTAGGTAAAGCCAAAAAGTTATGAACTAGACTTGCATAGGATGTGTTGGAGGGCAGTAAGGAACAGCATAAAATGGCAAGATGTGGCAATGTTTAGGCTCTGGAGATGGTCCACAATCCTTATTGGTCCAATCATTAATAGTGCAATCACAGGTAAGTTATTTAAACTACACTTCAACTTCCTCACTGTTAAAATGGAGATGACAGTGATGACAGGGATGCAAAGGTTGATGTTGATAATAATGATATTAACTACCTCATTCAACTGAGAAAAATTAAATTAGATGACACATGCAGTTAGCACAAAGTAAATTCACAAGAAGTACTTGATAAATTAGATGTTAGTATTCTCATTATTTTAGGTAAAAGGAAAGTGTGAACAGAAGTATGGATATAGAAGGTAAAAGACTGTGAGCTTCACAGATAAACCACAGAGTAAGGAGTAGGCTGTGTGAGACCAAGTTAGAAAGGTGGGGCCCTGGGCACCAGGCACCAGAATTTCAGGCTTACTCCACAAGGCAGCGGGAAGTCATCATGCCAAGAAAATGTCTAGGAAAAGCAATCCTTTGGAGTCCTCAAATCACACTAAGTAAAGGGTTCCTCCTCTGTTAATTTTTTCCACATTGCCATTTTTCCCCTTTTGCCATTACTAGGACATAACGTTGAGTCACCTTAGTGTGAATAATGTACCAACTTTCCCGTGAGTTCACTTAAAAACTGTAACATTTGAGGGCAGCAGGAGAGTGTTCACAAATTTAACACATGATCTTTACCCCCCTCAGGTCAACTAACCTCAAAGCTATTTCCTTCCATGACCTATATTTTGATTCAAGCAACCACCTGATATCCTAAATTTTAATATCCTCCTAGCTCAGAGTATGCTGCTAAAATATACTCAGCTTCTTTCCTGGCACAGGACTCAGGCAACCAGCCAAGTAGTTCCCCAAAGTGAATCATCAGTCAGTCATCCTTCATTGTCACTATTATTTTTATTTAATCATTGAGGGTATTAATATCAGTACTGTAGCCAGGGAAGCCCACAACAGGAGAAATCAGCCTGCTCTCTAATCTAGTTATAGCTTCAAAATGAAATCTGACTGTGAAGTCATCCTTTCTGGGGAACCTGAGAGAATGAAACATCTCTCTAATCTCCCATTTAAAATATTGGTCACAGCCTGTTTGCTTGGAAGCCTTTCTTTAAGAATCAAACCACATGTAAATGACTGTTCATAACCTTTTATAATCAGAAAGTACACAACTGGAAGAGAAGCTTGTGCTATTTAGTCCTGTTCTCTCTTTACAGGTAACCAAACAGGAGTCAAAAATGTGAAAACAATGTCCATGTTCACTGAACTGATGATTATGACCAGTGACAGAACAAAGAAAGAATCCAGGTCAACATGTTTACTACTCTTTTTCCCTTAATATGAAGTAAAGGCTACATACCTATCTGTCACTTATGCACATATACTTGTATTTGAGAAAAACAAATCAGATAAATCGTGTTACGTAGGTAGCACAAAGTCCTGTAAACAACAAGCACTCAATACATTTTAGATATTGTGACTCTTATTGTAGTCATTTTAAGGAATATCTGAGTAATTTTATGTTTAAGCCTCACTTTTACGTGACTATACAAGTCTGTAGAGTACAAGTAGCAGCATTTGCTATTGTTCTCATTATTCCTCCTTGATTTGGAGCTTTGTATTCAAGGAACAGCTTATTTTAAACTAAACCAAAAAACTTCCCAAAATTCTATGTAAATTATGTACTGTTTTAAATTAGTCTCACTTTTGCTACCTTTAGGCAATGGAAATGAACATATGTTATGTTGATTGTATACATACTTATGCTTACATTGCTTTATCTAATTTCAATCCCAGGTTATCACCAATATGAGTGCAGCTGGTAGAAAGCCCGCCTCATCTACAGAACAGAAGGGAGCTATGGTGACATGTGACAAATTTTCCTGCAGCACATCTTTCTCTTACTCCCCATATCACTAAGTTGAATGATTCAACACCCAGCAGATGCCAATACCACACATCCCTCCTCTGGCTATCATGCCAATTCCTGAAATACAGAGCCTTATATTCATTCAAACACAAAGGACCTCAACCTAAAATGAGGAAGAACAGTCACATTTGCACTGCATGCATCAAGCAAAGCAACAAGAACAAAACACCTTCCAAGGAAAACAAACACCTACATTTACAGATGAGTTTCTGGGAAGTAGGTCCCAGGCTGTGCACTACTCAGTTTTAAATGTTAGACTTGGCTGTACGCAGGAAAAAGGAAAAGAAAACACACAAATAAGAGAGATGGAGTATGGAGGTGGGAGGGCTAACTGTATTGATTCCCTGTGCTTCTCAGCTGAGTAAACCACAACAGTAGGCCTGGGAGACATGACCTGGCTGCTGAACTCAGCACACCCACTCAGTATGTTCTGGATGTAAACACTTTTTTCTGTTTCCTACAAAGCAGTGTTATACTTGTCCAAGAGGACTGTAAGTATTTGGAAAAATGCCAAAATACTACAGTGGCCATTTAATCTTTGTAGTATTACATTCTATAACCTTACTCTCCTCACTCAAGAGATAAACCATACCCAACTCTGGTAAACCAATCTATCCTTCTGCAAATTAAACTTCAAGTTCAAGTTACAAAGACCCCAAGGGTAATACCATTAGCCCAGTTGCCTCCACCCAGTCTATTTGAAAGGCACCTCTGATTCAGATGTCTTCTTCCACAGAGAAATTCCAATGCCAAGTATCAATAAGCCTCTGTCAGACATTAAATTTTATGGAGAATTTTAGTATCAAAGACATGATGACTTTCTATTTGTGACTTAGAGAACTACCTAGTACTTACTCTACTTCCTACGTGAACCTTGAAACCTGATCCTGATATACAGTCTTCCACACACTTTCCTATTTCAGAAGTCAGTTAGCTTCATGCTGCTGCAGCATTCCATCTCAGTCAGCTGGCCCACTGACAAATAGATCCATTCATTCTCTCTTTTTCTCTTTTATACATATATTTATAAATGGCAAGCACAATATATCCTCTGTTATTCTATATGGTTGGGGCAAAAAAGACACTATTTAACAGAGAGGTGCCACACATACCAAGCATGATTTCTAAATGAATAGGATTTATCAAAATATATTAACACAAAAGCCATATTATTACAACTCAGTCTTTCTTTAGTGACTCTGAAACAACTCCAGGAGTTTACATCTTTGGGTCATCATTACAAATTACACTGTTTTGTGGTTGGACCACTGAGGCATGGATTCAAATTCCAGTTCCTAGCAATTCACTTTGGCAAGTAACTCAATTTCTCCAAGTCTCGGCGCCTTCATCTAAAAAGGAGGACAGAAGAATCTCTCTCTTATTTTTTAAAGATTTATTTACTTGTGCATACAAGCTGGGGTACATGCCAGAGGCGTGGAGGGGGTGAAAGGATTCACAAGAGACAGAGTGGGGAGCAGAACAGGTGGATCTACTGAAGTACACTGCTGAGGGGAGCAGCAGGTGAGGCAGGAGAGGTCTGCTGTGCCATGTGGGAAGCTCCCTGGCGGGGTACTGAACTCATGCTGCAGTGGCTCTGGATAGCTTCGTAATGCTGCGCTTAACCCATTGCGCCACCAGGGAGGCCCCAGAAGAAACTCTCTTGAGGGCACCATGAAACATGCAGACCTCTCATGGTAGGAGACACACGGACAGTGGTGTGGTGTGTATGGAGGAGATTGTGACTAGAGACAAAGATCCTAGTCATTAGAGTAAAAAACACACAAACAAGCAACCAAAACCACTTGACTTCATATCTTAGAACAGAAGCTACTTGCTGCATGTTCACTAGCAAGTCACTTTTATTGGCTTCAGTTTCCTGACCTATGGTATAAGCAAATATTCCGAGGGGGTTTCTAGAGCAGCCTTGTAGAGAGGCTTTTGCAGTAGAGTCATTATGGAAACTAGAAATTAAATGAGCAAACATGGGAAGTGTTTCATTGAGCTTGGAGCCTCACATAACAAAGGATCAATAAACCATAGCAATTGTACAAAAACGCAATACGACAAAATTCTGGAAAGGGGAATAGTGAAAGATAGGAGGTTTTCACCTAAACATCATGTCTTTGAGAACAACTTATATACAAAAAAAATTTTCATACTGTAAGTACAATGTATGTTCAGGGTAGGCTATATGATGAACTTAAGAGAAATGTCTAGACATGCGTAGTTCCCAAATTGAGTGCTGAGACTTTCTAACCCAGCACAGTAAACTCAGAAAGAAACTGGAGGGTTATTTTAAATCTTGAGGTAAGTAATAACACTCAAATTCTACCACACAAACTGCTACTCTGAAATTGTTCAAAATTTTTAATATTAAATTGCACTATTTCCTTGCCTGATGACATACCTTTTGAAAAGCTGACTTTTTAAAAAGCAGTTGCTGTGATAAAAAGCAAGTAACTGAAGAAAATAAAAATTGAACAGGAAATGAGGGTGATAAAATGGAATCTGAATTCCAATAGACACACTTCATACTAATACCGAACTGGGATTTTTTTTTTTCAGAGTACAATGAAAGTATTTTTCTTTCAGTTTACATGTAGGATTTTTTTCAAACGGCCACTAAGTTATTAGTACATAATACTAAGTTGTTTGCACATAACTACTCATTAAGTTGAAGAACTAAGGTATTCTTTTTGGACTAGGAGAAGCATGAATGAGACATTACAGCATTGCTAACTAAAAAAGTGTGAAAACCTCTGTTCTAGATTATATTCACCTTACTTGTCATTATAATGGCTATCACTGCTTTCTGGAAATATTCTAAAATAAAAGGAACCTCTATAAAAAATTTTAGCCTTCCAACTTAAGTCATATATGAGAAATCATTAGAATGGAATTAGGCTGATTTGGGAAAAGATTTTTTGCAAGCAGGGAAATAAAATTTTATCATAAAAAAGAGATTTTTCTAGAGGACCCATGTCATAAAAGTCATATACTATGCAGCACCCATATGACCTTGGTAAACAAACTTGAGCTCAGATAAGTTGTTTTCATATTAAATACTATTTCAAAACCATGCTAGAACTTGGTTTTGTGACAGTGTTCTGGAGTACGCATGTTTTTTTGGAGTAATTACAGTAACTTTCACTCTCAAAAGTACTCCAATTTAGATGATTTATGTTATACTCACCCTAACTTTAAAAGGCAATTATTCACTGAAGAAATTAAGGTATTAATGTCTATTTGGAGCTAATCAAGAATTAAAACCACAATATTATATTTCAATTTCTTAAAAGTCAATAGCAGATGCTCAAAGATCAGGTGACCCCTAAATCCCGGCCACCTTCCTAAGTCTATAGTCTTGTGACTCTGAAGTCCCTTGCAGGGACAATGAATCAGGACTTCTAGTAGCCAAAGCTACTGATGAGTTAACCACGCTCTGTATCTCACATGTCATATTTGTGTTTTTAAAAGTTGTTAATATTTTGTAGTAGTAAGCTAAGTAATAACTTGGGTTTACATATTTACAGGAAGAAAATGTCAAAATAGAAGCAATTCATAAGTTCTCATTTGTTTCAATAGGTCACTTCAAAATAGCTACAATTGGTTCTTTTTCACCAACTCTACCAATTGAGTCTTATAACCCTGCAACTTGCCCTTAGGTAAATTCTAATTGCCTTTTTTTTTTTTATGGATCTATTTATTTATGCATACAAGAACTGGGGTGTAGGCCAGAGGTGCAGGAGGGGGAGAGGATTCACCAAAGAGAGTAGGGAGTAGAGCCGGCAGACTGACTGAAATACACTGCTGAGGAGAGCAGTGGGCAAGGGAGGAGAGGTCTGCTGTTCCGTGTGGGTCAGCTCCCTGGTGGGGGATCAAACCTGTGCTGCATTGGTTGCTGATAGCTTCATGGTGCTGAAACTGAACCCGGTGTGCCATCAGGGAGGGCCCTCTAATTGCTTTATCATACCAAAAAAAAAAAAAAAAAAAAGCTACTTCTTATACAATTCCTTCCCAAGATAGTCAGTAATTGGTTATTTTCACCATCTCCTCTTCACTAAAAAAGATGCAAAGATTTTCCCTCCTCACAAAACATCACATGCTTTAAAAAAAGGAACAAATGTCTGATTTAGTAAAATACAGATGCCGAAAGAATAAGCACATTCGTGTATGACTTTCCGTGATACCAAGAACACAAATACAACAAAAAACTTTAGCTAACTAAAGGGAAATACCAAGCATGCGCCTCAATTTCTGAAAAACTGTGTTTCAAGTGTGACAGTATTTTGAGACAAAGTTAATTCACTGTTTTCACCCTTGCTCTTTCCAATGCTTCAGAGAAAGACAGGTATTTTTACATTGGATGTCTGCGGTAAGGGTAAATGACAGCAGGCAAAGCAGCATTTCTCTCAGTGTCATTAAGTTACTACTATGCAGACATGCACATTCCTAGGATGCAGTCCCCGTAGAGCTAACTCAGGATCTCTAGGATCTGAGCCCAAGAATCTATGACTCTTAACAAACCTCTGGGAGAATCCTGATGTACGTAACACTTGAGATCTACTGATAAAAAGTTCCGTATTGCTTAAGAGAGGTCTACATTCACTAAATAGCTTATCTGCTCAGTTATCACAACTTTGAACATGAATGTATGCATTTTCAAACAAATAACATAAAATTAGAAACAGCTAGGGGACATACAGACTGCACAGTATTTAAGAAATCTTTACCTGGGTAGCAGGAATTGCGAAGAAGGAACTGCAGATCAAAAATGGACAAACTGCTTACTCCTCATTGTGAGAAGTATGCAAACAAGTCACCTATTAAAAGCCAAGGCAGACAACTGCCAGGGAACGTTAAAGAACCACAACAGCTCATTCCAATCTGCAGTTCCTTCCTTATGTAGCTCACAAGGTAAATAATATGGTTCAGGTAAATATTCTTAATGATGCACTAGAGTCTCTTGCTCCATTAACTGTCTTTCTAAAAAAGCCATCCACAAACCCCCCAAACCTGCATAAACGTGGTTACCAACTCTGCCCACCCTGGTATAAGCAGCTGAGCGCTGCGCTCCAGGGCACCTCAAGAGGCTGACTGGCCACTGGCTCTCCATGGCAGTCCAATCTTAAATGTCCATCAACACAGCCCACAAAACTGCCTTCATGTCTCTGGCCAGCTCACTCTGCACACACACCACACCTACCCTTTTCCAATCTCTTCAGACCTCCAACCTCCAAGCCCTCTTGTAGTGCCAGTAAGGCACGGAGCAGGTTCTCTATGACCGGAGCGGACAGGTAAGGGAGGAGTCCTGGAGCCCTCGGTGCCTTTTTCGGGCTTTTAATGATCTTTCTGCACCATTTGTAGTGAGGCAACCAGGTGCAGGCCAGGCAGGGGGGCCTGGGGGCCTGACTGGGGGCAGTCCTCCGGGCCCCCAGCGAATCTTCACTCTTTCTGGGCTCTCTGGCGTTCTCTCTCGGTCTCTACTGCACTCGGCCACACCATCCTCTGCCGCTGCCCTTATATGCTCAGCCTCGTGGCCCAGGTGCGCCCAGTCACGCACGCCCACGCCACACGCCAGGTGCCGCCATCAGGCACACGTGTAAGGCCACAGGTGTCGCTCATTGATGCTAATGGCGGGTGGACAGAAAAAAACTGATCACTTCATTTACCCTACATCTCTCCTTATGCCTTTTTCAGTACAGTCCTACCTGCTGTACCTCAAAAAACGAAATGAATACCCCGTTGTGGCAAGCCCGCAGCTGGCAAGGCAGTGGGGCCTGGAGGCTGGGGAGGCAATGGAGCCTCCCAGCCCCCTGCAAATCTTTTCACTTTTTTCCTGGGCTCTCTCTGGCATTCTGTCATGGTCTCACCTCTGCCGAGGTCACACCTATCATCCTTTCATGCTCTACCTCTGAGTGACACCACCCTTACATCCCTTATCTATAAGCTCAGACGTGCACACTTGCACATCCGTGCACACCCATGCTCCTGGTGTCCACAATCAGTGCCCACGGTCCCTGTCTTAGCACAATCAAAGCCGCAGGTGGTAGCCACAGAGGCTAGTGGCATAAAAAGTTTGCCCAATTCACTTACCCTACACAACCTTTATACCAGCTCTCTACCTCACGCTATAAAATTCTACAAGGCTACCACACATCCACACCCTGCTCTTCAATTTTCCTCACAATGAAGCATCTCTTCCTATCTTTGGAGAACATACTCTCCTGTATTTTCTGCGGGTAGGGCTACAGTGAAAAATGTTATAATCCATGTGTCACAATGCACAATGTGTGGGAGATTAGAAAGTATTCAACTGAAGATGTTTTTACAATTGTTTCTGAAAGTGCTGTATCCAAGTGGATGCTCCTAGGATAAAATAATCCACTCTTATAATTAAGGAGGGAGAAAGAATCAGAGATGAGCAAGTGCTTCAAACAAAATTTTCACTACAATCACCTCCCCTCAAACCTGAGAAAATAACCCAAATTCTTATGTCAAGAAAAACTTACCACATCGTCAAATAAGAGGAACAAAGGAGTGAAAGTCAGCACACTAGTATTGGCCTGCCTTGGTTGATTTTAGAATTACTCAGACCTACTTTTAAATACTGAGGCATAGTGAAAGCTACTTCTACATGTTCCTTTCCATAGTTGCCGTGATACAATCTGTTACCCGTTTCTCTTTCAGGAAACCATAACTTATGAAATTTAAATGGACTATAACACTTGGATCTCATTCAAAGTATATACCGTACCTTGCTGCCAATGTCTAAATCACAGGGTGCACAGAACTCCATCAGAGGAACAGTGACAGTATGCACATTCATAAGCTTGGTATAGCAAGCTTCCTTCTAGATGAAGGAGTCTTGGCAATTAATTTCTCCAAAAAGGGGGAGGGGAAGTTAGGCAAATTTATAGAGAGAGAAACAGAATACCTGACTTGTTAAAGCCAGGGGACACAATCAGGTTCTTTGCTCATTTCTACGTAAATATTCCTCAAATCCTTTCACTCAAAACCCTCAATAGCCTGGGGACTGTCTCCTCTCAGGCATCAGAACAAGCTGGTTAATTCTGAGTCTCTGTATTGGCTGCTCACTCAAGATAATTTTTTTTAAATGAATGGAGCATCAGTTACCATTTCCATCAACTCATCTGCAGTTCTGGATATCAACTCACAAAGAATTGTGTTTTTAAGTTATAAGATAAGTCTTTTAGAAAAGTCAGAGAGATGTTCTGAGCTACCTTTTTAGGAAGGTCATTCTTCAAGTTTCACTGAATTTAGATAAAAATCTACCTTTCTCCTCCTACTACCCTACTGCCAAGTCATCTATAAAAACAATTACATTATATAAGTATATATACAACTTCTGTAAATACAAACATTATATATAAGTACAAAAATCTCAGAATCAAAATGTAATCTCTAGATTTAATACATTTAGCTTTAAGAAAGCACAGCACACCACAGACCTTTATTAGGAACCTAAGCACCACGTGGTTTGATCACGAGCAACCAGGGCCCAAGGAGTTGTTTTATTGTCCACAAAACTCTTTAATGCTAAGAAACGTTTGAAAAGATGTGGAAAATGTCATGTAAGAATCCAAATTTCCATATTCTCATGCAAATCTGGAAGGTCTCAAAGCACTGCTAACCTTGGCAGTGCAAGCTAAAGCTGAGCAGGGCCTGCTCCCATGGTCAGGCATTTACCCCTAACTTGCCAAGACCCCATCTCTCCCTTCCGTCTTAAATCCAGGCACATTTTTTTAACTTAAGGGCCCTACTTTATACCTCTAAGACATCTGAGATTCGATCCCCATTTTAAGGCATTGGTAGTGTTTTGGGACACAGTGAAGCAGAGGGAATACATCAGTAGCAGTAAGCAGCTATTCGTTCTTTAACAGAACAAATATCAGGTGGTTTCTGAGGAAAGGTTTTAAAGGAGGGTTGATGGATGGGTTCAAACTAAACAAGTGCCAGGATCCTAAGTAGAAAGAAGAGGAACAGAAAAACAATGAAGTTTATCCACCAAAACCACCCCCATCAGTTTTGCCTAGGGCCAGTCTTATTTTTCTCTCTGATAAAATTCACGTTGTTGAATGAGCATCATACCGACTTCTTCATCTAAGTTTTTTTTAGTGGTCAATTTAGTTCTCACTCTCCTAAATTTTGGTGGACCAAAAACATCCAATGATCCTTATCGTGGTTTGTCCAATTTCCTCTGGGTGTAGCCTCTAACAACATGTTATCTTCAGAGATCCCCGCACCCAAGTTGTCCTGCTCTTAAGTCAGCACTGTCTGACTCACTGCTTTTATTCACATCGGGTGAGCTCTAATAAAGTAAACTCAACATCGCTTCAGAGGAAAGTGTTCTACTCCCGAGAGTTCAAAAGAGAAAGCAGACAGACTTGCCCTCCAGGCTGGAGGGAAAATGAGAGTGAAATGCAGACAAATTCTTTAGAGAATGCAGCCGTGGGCGCTGGGCAACACAGTACAACTTAATTCTCTACCAAAACCACTATCAGGAAAAGCAAAAGCACCATATTACCAAGGTAACAAAAATAAGAACTTACATCTCAATGCGGTGCTAGCTGATCTATGCACACATGAATGTGGCTTTGTGCAACACATATTCCAGGCTTGTGCCACAGAAGAGAATCTTGTTAGAATCACAAGCCTGGGAGACTAATGGCCCAGTCTGCCAGCCATCTGCCAGTAGAGAGCTATGCATTCACACTCAAGATTTTCTGATAGATTTTAACCCATTCTGGTTTAAAAAACATATACCTGGAGAAGCCTGTATTAGCTCCTAGAGATCTATAACAGTCAGGAAATCCTTTCACAAGTTATATATATATATATATATATGAAGAAGGAAGAGTGAAAGAGGAAAACAGATTATTAAAATCATTGATTGTTGCACAGGCTATAGGTAAGAGTTAAAGAATATCATTAAAAACTTATAAACCAAACAATGTAAGTTTAAATAAGAAACCACAGCTGAGGGCATTATTAAAGTTAAAGTAAAAAAATAATGACTAGAATGAAATTCAAAACCTTCCTAAATATCAAAAATATTTTTAATAAAAGAATAAAGGCTATACATCTCATGGAAAGCATTCTTTTTTATAGTACTCCATAATGCAGTATAATGTGCAAAACTACCAACAGTATGCTACCTACTAAAGTAAAGCAGAAATTCCTACACAACCTCCTTGTCGGAAACATGGTTAAGAATTATGAATATGACAGAATGTCAGTCCCATGACTAGGTTACATTATGTGGTAAAGGTGAAGAAAAGAAGTAAAAGAAATAACTTTTGAAAGCAGTACTGTGACTATATACTCTAAGACTAATGACAAAAGAATTGGACACAGATCCTGTATTCTAGTCAGGAAATTTGTTTCTTGCAGGGGTATGTGTTAGCATTCTGAAAGTAAGCACAGTCTAGGACTGCACAAATAAGGAAATAAATGGTGGCTAATGAAAGCCAGGTTTTCAAGTAAGAGGGAAAGCTAGAATGAACACTGTGGTTTTAAATACGTAAGACAGACGTCTTCATATCTGTATATATGTATTTCCTACCTTTCTACTGCGGGGACCTAGAAGTGATGATGTCTCAGTAGCAATGAGCACAGTAAGTGCCCAAAATTTGGTATCCACATGAAGTTGGAATGTATATATATTTCCCCAATAAAAGGAACTAGCACTTCTAGTTTGCTACTAAGGCTGAAGCCTAGAACACCTTATGGTTTACAATGAGCCTTGAATGTCTTATGGTATCAAAGAGTAGGAATTTGCTCCAAAGACTAATGGGAAGGGTCAAAAAGGCACCTGAGTCAAACTTAAGGGGTTCACAGAAATGGCCAAATCTGGAACAATTTTAGCCACATGATAAATAATGATAGCAACATATTATAATCCATAGAACAAATATCTATGAATCAATACTGCTCTAAATAGTTGACTAAATATTGAAGGGAAGAGTAGAATTCCAACATAATTCTTATGAAGAAATGAAGTTAATGGAAAAAATTAATATTTGGCAAATACCATAGCAATAATTATTTCAGGCAGGGAATCAACAAATGCTAAAATTAATGAGAAAAATTAGGAGGAAGAGCAGACTATTTGCATAGCCACAAGGTATCTCTCCACATGATATCTGTGAAAAATAAAAGGGAAAATAGCTTTACAGTGGAGAAACCAGTCAGGCACCAGATTCATAAAGTAAAAAACATGCAGGTACTAGACACTTCCTAAAAAAATGGGCTCACATGCTCACAGGATCATTTCTGTGGTATTGTTGCCAAAAATGCAGCACCTGAATCAAATCCACACCCACCAAACTGAGGAACATTCTACAAAGTAAGTGGCCAATAATCTCCAAAATGATCAAAGCTATGAAAAACAAAGGATAGAGGAATTGTTTCAGATTGGAAGAGAGTAAGAAGACTTGACAACTAAAAGTAATAAAGGTCCTGAGGAACAGGAAAAGGTATCAGAGGGACAATTATTAATAGTAATATATCACTGTTAATATACTAGTTTTGATCACTGCACTTTAATTACGTAGGCTGTTAACACTTGGGGAAGCTTGGTAAAGGTGGTACAAGAACTCTTTGCACTAGTTTTCAACTTTTTGTAAATATTAAATTTGAAGTGAAAAGTTAAAAAACATTTAAGCCAGATGCTACTTATAAGAGATGAGTTAATGGAAGATAACAAAGGGTTTGACAAATCCTTTAAGGCACAAACTTGATTCTGGGGTAAATATGAGAAATTACTATTACCAACTTAACAGCGAAATGGCTATGATTTGAGGCTACAGCTTCAGAACAGCTAGCCAGGTAAATCTCTAGTTTAAAACATTAAAAAAGGCACCCATACCCCTATATTCATTGCAGCTCTATTTACAGCCAAGTTGTGGAAACAACCTAAATGCCCAATGACAGAGGAGTAGATTAAGGTGTGATATGTAATAATGGAAGACTACTCAGCTACTAAACAAAGGATGGACTTTTGCCATGTGTAACAACATGGGAGAATCTATAGGGTGAGATAGTGCTAAGTGAAGTAAGTCAGAAGAAAAAGACAGGGCCTCCCTGGTGGTGCAGCGGTTAAGCACTATGCTGTGGAGCTGTCGGCACTGGCGACACAGGTTCTACACCTGGCCAGGGAGATTCCCACATGGCGCGGCAGACCTCTCCTGACTCACCAGCTGCTCCCCTCAGCAGTGTATTTCTGTCAATCTGCCTGTGCTGCTCCCCACTCTGTCTCTGGTGAACCCTCTTACCACCCCATGCCTCTGGCCTGCACCCCAGCATTGTATGCATAAATAAATAAATCTTCAAAAAAAAAAAAAAGGAAAAGACAAAAGGCAGATGATTTTTCAGTCCTATGTGGAAAACAGAGAAACAAAACAAAGGAATTGACAAAACTAAACCAAAACAAACCCTAAAAATCTGACTGCAAATTGTGGTACCAAAAAGGGGGTAGTAGGTATGGCAGCAGAGGATGAGAGGATTCAATGGTCTAGGGTAAAGGACTATGGGTGTTTTGGTGGTGAGTACGGTGTGATAACATACATCTGAAGAGATGTGAACCTATTCCTCTAAATCACATTCTGTGTTGTAAACCAACATTACCTCAATTAAAATATAATAATAAGGCCAACTAATTGAATATTAGAAAAGATAGCCAAGTCGATGGGGATTTGGAATACATTCTGTAGGGGAGGGTGTGTGTGTGTGTGTGTGTGTGTGTGTGTGTGTGTGTGTGTGTGTGTGTGTGTGTGTGTGTGTGTGTGTCTTATCTATGCTTATAGCCTCCATGTCTGGAACGGAGAATTACTATCCATAGAGAAAGAATATGATAAAACTTACATATGATATGTCCTGTTACGTAAAAGGAATTACCTGAAGTAACAATGTAACTCAAAGGATTCTTGAAATCATGAATGATGCTCCCATTGCTTAATACTATTTTTTAATAAAGCCCTTTCCTAAAAGAACTTTGCAGTTCTCTTTACATTTACAGGCTCTGTAAAGTATAAAAAATGCATAGCAGTGGCCAACACAGAATTTCCAGGTGTTCCATATGATCCTCGGAGCAAACTTTTTCCTTCTGTTCATGAAGTTGAACTAAAAAGAGCTGACTTTGCTGAGATGACTCCTGTGGTCAACTAGGTTGATTGGCTCCATTTACGTGCATGTACGTGGCCCCCACCTGCCCCTCCGCACACAGTATCTGGCATAGTAGGTGCACAGTAAGTATCTGTCACACAAAGTCTGCACAGTCCCGACGATGTGTCTTCAGGGCCAAGAGCCCCACAGCAGAACAGGGTGCTTTTCCAATAAGCTGGTAATCTGGAGTTTTCTTTAACAAAAGCCAGGGATGTGGGAAAGGGTCATTACATAAAACGTCCATTTGAATCAAATGTATAGAACAACCTGAAATCACCGTCCAATTATTTGGGCAAAAATCATTTCACCACAATGATTCTCACATCTCTCAAACAACCATTAATTAAATTAAAATGACATCTCTGGGTTGGGGGGGTTGGCCGGGGGGAGGGGAGGATAAGGGCACACAATGGAGTAGAAAAGAACACAAGGGACCACCACGGAGATGGATCACGGGTGAATTGGTGGTGGGTTACCCAAGGGGAATACAAAATGTAAAAGACATAAATAACAATAAAAAATATATTTAAAAAATAAATAAAAAAATAAAATGACATCTCTGTGAGCCAATTAATATCCTTTCTCTCTAAAATAAGAGAAACAAGTAAAAATTAAATGTTTTTAATTTAACACCATGTATTTCTTAAGCCAAACTTAAATACGGCTAAAACATGAAAAACATAATTATCTGAAAACACACCAGCAGTGTTATTATAGTGGTAGTTTCCCTATAAAATGTGCTACCATCTCACTTTGTACAGTCTGTAATCTTTGATGTTCAGTTAGTTGCCTTCTGAATTTGACGGCCTTTTGTTTGTCAGCTTTGTCCCTAGTGACTAAAAAGATACTGGTTACTTTGGGTCATATCTTGAGGGTGAAATAGCTAGTACAATGACACAGAGGTCAAAGACCTTTTACAATTTTGGTCCAACAAAACACACATCCTACAAAAGGAAAAGCTCACAGCTTCCTGAAGATGGCCCCCTTCCTTTTGCCTCACATTTGGCTAGCCCTCGTCTATCATTCAGTTTTTCGGAGGCCTCTGCTGGACTTATCCAGTGCTGCTGTGCTTGCTCCTGGGGTGAATGGGCAAAAGAAGCCACTTGGAAATGCTGTCAGCTTTCTCTTCTTATAAATCAACAGCATGTGTTTTCTTATTTTTAACCAAGCCTGTACATACCATGCAAATAACACATGTAAGCCAAAGTGTTTGGTAATGTCTGAAGTGAGTTTTTATGGTTTTCTAAGAAAAACTAGAGTCTGGCTACCCTACAAGTCCAAGTAAAAAGTGACTATGAGACCATTCATTCTTCCAGCATCTTAGTTTCTTTCTCTCCCCAGTAGAACATTCTTAGAGAAAGTCACGACAGCTGATATCTTTCTTACAAAAAGCAGGCCATTTTCAGAATTCTGAGGCATTCTATGAAGAGGGAAAAATATATTAAGTGGAAGCTTATTAAATGCAGAATTTAAAATGAAGAGTGGCAAGAAAGCAATTTGAACTCTCAACTCCAGTTCCTTCTCCTCAAGAACATTTTCATAATTACACAACAGTCTCCTTCTTCTTTAAATTCCTATAGCTCTCACTGGCTGCACCATACCATCTTGAACTTCCATCTTGCAGTGCCAATTCTAATCACAAATGGCTTCCATAATTCACCTCTTGTTGATCCCTCACCAGGTTATACATTCTTTAAAGATAGGAAACAGACATCTACTACAGCTACTCATGACTGTGGTTGGCATTACATTGGGCAGAAGTAAATACATAATTCTTGTTGACTATTTTATGGAAAACTGCTGAAGAGGCAATGGAATAATCTTGTACAATAAAGTGATATGGAAGAAAAACCAGAACAATTACTAATGCATCAGCTATTTTCTTTTTATCACCAATTCATGAAAACTGCTTCTTGGTTAAAATAAATTTCAACTAGAAAGTTCAATAAAGTAAAGGGACAACATCTGATCTGGCTAGGTCCTGAGAAAAATGCAATATCAGAAAGAACCAAGGGATGATTAGCCAAGATAATATACTAAGACAGCAGTATTTTAAAATACTGGTTTCTTGTCTGAGCCAAAGATAATTAATTCAACTCAAATATGGAAAATGATGAAAGACAAGGAAAAGAGGATTCCTTGATTCCACGTTGTACTTGAGCATCCCACTTATAAAGCATTAGATTAAAAAATGGAAGATAAAATAGTAATTTCAAAGCACTTAAACTAAAATCATTCTATAGCAGATAAAAGAAGAAAAGAAGAAAGCTGTAATGACAGCAAAGTGTATCTGTTATTGAGTACTGTTATTGCAAAGCCAAAAATATTGAACTAATTTCCTTGCTAAAAAGCATTACTGAAATATTTCTAATACTATGCTATTTTAGAAAGTGATCTTACAAAAATCTTCCCTGAAATGAAGTTCCTGTTTTTATAGGCTGACCATGAGCTTTAACTTAATCTATCCCAGTTGCTTTGGAGGTAGAGATTACTCTAACAAGAAATTACATAAAGCAAGGAAAATGTTCTGAGGGTAGGTGCTAGGGAATAAAGATGCCACTACACATTGACTGTGAACTTGATTGACAGGACATACCTAAACTAGAATCGACTCACTCTGGTGGCCCATAAAACCCCTTCAACAGGAGCAATGTGAAGCTCCCATTGAATTTACTAACTTAATTTATTGCTTTTCATGGCATGTAAGTGATTAAATAGAAATACATATTTCAATTAATATTCTACTGCATAAGTGAGTTCATTTTAAAACTACCTTCAACAGTCATCATGAAGACAAAACACTTTCACAAATGTGAAAGTAACTTCAAGAAAGGGGGATAAACAAGGCCAAATTTAGTGGGTTAGCAGGTAGAATTTAAGAGACTGAGTCTTCTTGCAGCCAATTTAAGCTTAACTCTGTTTAGTGATCAAGAGGACAAGAGCTTCCAGCCAAGAATTCACACCCACTATTCTTTCACAAAACTCAATCAGGATAGAAAACAGCAGCATCCTGGCAGGCCAGCAGCCACTCAGCTGATGCAAAATGTTTTTCCAGCCTAGGCAGCAACCCCAGCAATTCCACTCACCCCAGCCCCCTGACCCCAGAATAACTGCAGCAAGTTCTCTCCGGTTTATACTTTGAGCAGAAAAGGGAGATCATAAATTCAGGGAACTTCCTCCTTAGATGGGGACGGTTTCTTTGCCAGATGTTCATTTTTATTGGCTTTTTTCACATAACAATGGGGGGTTGGGGTAGAGAAAAGAACACATTGGCTATACTACTAACTTTCCAATAGCAACAGCAAGAGTAAGCAGGAGGAAAGCACAAATATCACCAAATCTCCCTGGGCTCCTCCACAAATAGCACAATAGATGAACAAGTGAGCTCAAGAAACAGCAGCATTATTTGAGGCAGATGGCAAGCAAGATGGAAGGAATGTAATGCATTTAAGACTTTTCTTTCCATTTTTTGACACAGCCAGATATTATTTGGCAAGCTCCATAACTCATTTGCCTTTCCATCCCCACCCATCTGTAGCTTTTTTTAAATCAGATGTTCTGTTCACACACTGGTTCATAAACAACTTGCTTGGAGCCTGATGATTTTCCTTTTGGTTATTTTCAGTTCCACAATCTGTCTCCTGAACTGTCTCTACTTTTATCCAAGGAGTAAGGCCAAATGTGATTGCCAAGTTTAGGCTGTGGCTCATCTCACCATGGGATGGAATCAACAGGGTTTTTTTTTTATTATTATTATTATTCATCAAACACACTCACATGCATACACACACACACACACACACACACACACACACACACACACACAGGCCCACAAATGCTGAAGAGAAGCATCTGTAGCCTGTGCATACTACAGAGCTGTGAGATTCTTGGCCCGCACACGACAGGCAACAAGTCAGCTCAGAGGTCAAAGACTTCTAGGAAAGTTTATGTTGGGTACATCATAAAACAGGGTGGTAAACTCAGAGCTCTCAGAGTCTGCCTGAATAGGGTGGTACAAGTTTTGGGTTTTCAAAAAAAAAATGAAGATATTTACCATAAACCTGCATTTATTTTTCCTTGTCCTCCAAACACTAACCTCATCTCACCCCTCATGCTCTATGCTGACTTCTACTGTACCCATTTGAGACGCTACCCTTTTTGGCAAATTTCCTCATCAACCTTGCCATAGCAAAGGTAACATTTCAAGACAAATTTAGTATAATTTTTAAATCTCCCTCCTCCTTGCAGTATAGGCACAACTAAAGATCCAACATCTGTTTTTTTATAAATTAGGAAAACTAAATGTTCTATTTTTTTATATTACCTGGTGGCAACATGTTCAGGATCCTGATGATTGTTTTAAGCCAATGTAACTTAATTATAGACATTAGTGTGGCTACTCATTTTGGGAATACATTACATAAATTACAAAGAAATACTATATATTAAAAATATGTGTGCATGAATGGCATACATGTGTGTACGTGTATTTTTTATTTACTTATTTACTTATTTGTATGTATGTGTGTATATAATACAATCTGGATAAAAAGCACATACCCAGCACATAAATTCTTTGTTATCTGAGTATCATTCACATTTCTAGCATGCCAAATATATATCTTAGAAACAGGACTTTTGATTGAGTGCTGCTGGTGTGACCAAGGCTTCAATGCCCATAAAACAACTAATCTCAAGCAGCTAAAAAGCGTATTTGCTGATTTGCTAGCTCTAACAGTTCCACCAATAGACTGACCTCTCTTTTGCCCTCAATTGTCAAATACTAAGATGACACTTGCTGCTACCACCCACAGGCAAGCTCTTTATAAAGACCTAATAGAGGGTATACTACTTCATCTTGAAAGTGTGAAATTTACTCTAACATCTATAAATCACAAACCCTACCATGACACAGCATAGGATCCCTTCATTTCATAGTACTAAAATGAAACACATTTGCAGATATGTAGGAAATTGATTTCTAAGAGGTTCATCTAAAAGTGTTACTCTATTTCAAGCACATACAAGTGAAGAGAATATAATGCATTCCCCATGAACCCAGACCCACTTCTTGTCATATCTTAACCTTAACCACCTTTTCTTTTTTTTTTTTCAGGTATGCTTTAAAGATTATTTTTTGATAGTCACAGAATGGCTAGATCAAGGTTTACCATTTTTATTTAAGCCAAAATATGAAATATAAGCTATTATTCTTAGCTTACACTCTAATAGTCTTAGGTTTCACTGTTATTGAGAGATGATATCTAAACTATCTTTCTTTAGAGGCAGTAGCCCTTAATGACAAATTTGGGAAACAGTATTAGATTTTTAGATGAATTTAAAGCAATTCTTTCACTTCAGTTCCCTACTTATGTTCAGGAAAAATAATGTGTTCCTAAGTATGTGGAACTTACAATTAATGAAAATGATAACATTTTAAATTTGGGAGAACATTTCTTCATTTTTAAGTATTGAGTGTAGAAGAAAAAAGGTGGAAAGCTAAACAAAATTTCAAAAACTAACTTCAAACAGAGATCTGAACTACCATACCACCTTGTCTATCAGGAATGCTTCTCTTGCTTTTTAAGATTTATGTAAAGGTTATCAAGAGATTGGTAAATTTTGTCTATGATATCACTACTGACATTAGAACTTCCTATGGTGACATACAAAGAACAGAGAGCTGGTAGTTGCCACCTATTTGCTGGGTACATTTATTGTCTGGATTATGCAGAAGAGTCAAATCAACAGTGTGCTCAAGTAAATACATCTTGACTAACTTGCACTGTAGAAAAATCAATATATTAAGCAGTTTACTGACAACTCATTTCCATCACTATATTTTGCTAGAATATCTGTAAACCCTCAAGTAGCATGATTATATGAAGAACTAGGCCTACTGATGCTGGGCATGGTGAGACAGACTTTTCATTCTAAATCTAAAGAACAAGAAAACAAAACAACCACAAAAGGGGTTTATTCTAAAAAAAAAAAAAAAATCAAATTACAGAACTCGGCAGTCATGTTCTCAGTCTCCTAAGCCTCCATAGAAAGTAAAGCCTGAATAACCAGATTCACACTCAAAAGGATGTCCCAAAGCACTGTTACAGATCAAGTCAAAGAACATTAACTTATTTTCAAAATGATGACCGCCAAATCCAAAACCTGAAAAAAATTAATATTAAGGGTTTAAAAAAGGTAAAGTTAACTGTCAATACAAAACGAAATCAATTAACCAAAAACTGTCCTTTTTCCAAATATTCCTAGTTTATTGTATATGGCAGTTCCTAATAAAGCCCAAAATTTATTCCCAAGTTAAAATCCCTAAAGCCCAGACACATCTCTCCACTACCCAGCTCTCAAAAGAATGACATATTGTTAAGCACATAAAAAATTCTCCTTTAATAAAGGATTACAGGAAACTTAGTCTTGTGACACAGCAATGGCAGCAGGCGAACATCCTGCAAATTAGATTAATTTTACAGTGATTTCTTTTGCTGATTCAGAAACAGCAAATACTAAACAGTGGAAAGGGGACACAGGCAGATCCTGATAACAGGATAACAACCCCCTTGAGCTGTACTCTTGATAAACATGGGGACCAGAAAGATCTATTGCCATTTATTTCTCTTTGGCCTCAAGATATCAGGTTTGGTCGTTTCCATAAAGTTGGTCAATTATTCCCAAAAATGAGTTTGCCAATGATTCAACACAATTCTACATCTAAATACTCTTTTTCAAAAATTGCATCTCATCCCATGTTGCTTTATTTCTTAAAGCTTTATTTTGGCAGTGAATTCACTAAGCTTCTTTTTAACTATTTTCTCTTCTGCTATAATTGTTAGACAAAATGTAGCCCCCCTTACAGAGAATAGTATCCTTATTCAAAGAGAATCCCTAATTTCTGCCTCAAGGGGTACTACTACTACCCATATTCTAAATATGCTGGTTGTAGTTTTTTAATTTGTAACATCATTTGTATGGAGGAAATATTTTCAGTTTTCAAATAATCATCAGAAAATTTTCAAAACACAAGCATAATCATTTGTAATTATCTGTATATTTTTTGTAGGTCTAGAATAAGTTTACTTTAAAAACAACAACAGCAACAAATCTCACCTACTCTTGAACAACTGGTGATCAAACTGGAAAATGACCATATCTTTTAATCAGGAGCTACTGGTAAACCCCAAGACACTACCACATTCAGTTTGTTCTCAAGACAGGAAGCATTAATGCACCAGGGGAAATGCACTGCAATTCCCCCAGAGTATCAAGTTTTCTTACTCAAGTAAACATCTTCTGAATCACTACTTATAGTCTCAGCCTTAAAGTCACTGATCTCTCTCTCTCTCTCAATTCAGCTTGTTTATTCAGAAAATGGCAATATGGGCTTTCAAACTTAAGTAAGCAAGAAATAAGGTACAGAGTGCCAAAACCTTGGACCGAAGCAAGATAATTGAAGTCTTTTTGTAAATGTTAGGTATCTGATGGGAAAAATGATAAAACTCTGGAATTGCACACCAGTGTCAGAGTTATGATTCAGTGTATGATAATAAAAAAAGAACAAAATAAACCACAGGCAAAGTGATGGAACCATCACCACTGGAAACTGATTAGTTAGGAGCCTCTGGCAGTAGTCAGTCTCCATAGAACTAACCAGCCTAGCGCGCAGTTAAGCATGGTAACCACTGTCTGCACCGTGCACAAACACGTTTTAAGAGTCTTGTTCATCTTCTGCATCTCCTCGACACAAAAACAACAGCTAGGATGGTGGGTTGTTTCCCTCCCACCCCCAAGCCCCTGGAAAACTGTGTCTGTATATGTATTTCTGGAGTTTTCAAGAGACATCCAATGCTAGCTATTAGCTACAAATAAATAGCTTCTAAAGACGAACAATTCCTATAGTAGTCTAGAAACACATGTGTACAGTTACAGTGCTGGGGCCCTGGCAAGCTCTCTGCTAGTAAAGGAGAGTTGGAAAGTATGGACACAGTAATGAGCTATTACATGAAAATAATGTCAATGTTCAATCCTTCCCTGGGGGCTCAACATGGGGGTTGGGAGAGGCATATGGAGACTACAAGAGAGGACAGTAGTATGCCTTGCTTTCCATTATCCTGAGAGCAATTTGTTAAGGCCTGTCCCTGAGAAGGGTTTGGAGCTTCCATCACTAGGTTTAAGAAATCTGTCATGCATTTCATCATTTCATGTACCAAGTTCAGGGACAGGATCCAGTTGTAATTAGCTGAACTGGATAGAAAACCTCTTAAACCTACAAGCAAAAAAGCTCTGTCATTTTTATTTTTTTTAACATGTCTGGCATTCTGGTTATGAAAATAGTTGATTCTAATTTTAACCAACACCTACTACTATTTCAGCACATTCTTCTGGGTAAAGAAATCAGTGACCTTCCAGTCAGTGACTACAGTGACACAGACATGAACTTGGATAATTATGCTGCTAGTTTTCAGTCACTCCAAGACATTTTTAAATACTCTTTTAAGTCAATGTATCATGAAGAAACTGTCCAATCTTAATTCTTATGACTGTAAGACTGTAAGCCCTAAAATTCATATTAAAACCTCATTCCAGATACTGATGTGCAAAAATTTTGCATTAGGGTGTTTGTTTTGTTTGTTTGTTTAAGTAAATTCAAAGATTCCTCCCTCAGGGAGCCTATAACCACAGGGAGAGAAGCCTCTGAGATTCATGAAATAGAAAACCACAAGAGAACTCATAAAAGGAAGCCTCAGGAAAGACAGAAAAAAGGAAAAGAACATTTTCTTTTTACTGAGTAACATTAGTTTACAACACTATATAGGTTTCAAGTGTAGAGTTTCTCACCTCAGAAACGTTATCTATCATATCACACCCACCACCAAATATCTACTCAACATCTACCATCAACGAATCAGGCCCCTCTACTATTCACTGCTCCCTTTTTCCCCCTCTGGTAACCACCATTCTGTTGCCAAAGTCTGAAGGTTTTGTTCTTGTTTTATTTGATTTTCTTTTTCTTGATATTTCACAAATGAGTACAATCACACGGTAGCTGTCACTCTCCTTTTGACATTTCACTTAGCATAATCACCTCAAAGTCCATTCATGTTGTGGCTTTTTTATATTTTTTCGGCTTCTTATGGCTGAGTACTATTCCATTGTGTGTATGTGTGTATATACATATTACATCTTCTTAATCCACTCACCAGTCATCAGATATTTGGATTGTTTCCACACTGTGGCTATTGTGAATAGTGCTGCAATAAACACAGGGATGCACATATCTTTTTTTAAATTGGTGTTTTCATATTCTTTAGGTAAATATGCAGACATGGGATTTATAGATGGCCGTCCTATTTTTTAATTTTTTGAGGAACTTCCACACTATTTTCCAGATTGTCTGCATCAATTTACATTCACACCAACAGAAGTGATGTGAATATAAATCACGACCTCACCAACACTTATTTCTTGACTTTTTGGTAACAGCCATTCAAACTGGAGTGAGGTGGAATCTCATTGTGGTTTTGATTTACATACATTCCTGTTGCTAAAATAAGTGATTCATCTTCTTAATAATTCCCCCAACGTCCTCAGTTTACCTGATGTGTTATAATACTATGTATGAGTCATAAATCATTTCAGGAAAGGCAGTAATTACACTACCAGGTATAGTAGTCAACACTTATAGGATGCCAAACATTATTTTAAGGCTTGAAACAACTCATTTGATCATAACTACAACCGTACAAGCTAAATAACAATGATTTTTTAATAATTTTTACAATTTTAGAGGTGAAGAAAATAAAAGTTTGGAGAAGTCAAAACCAATAAACAAAACTGTATAAGTTACTCACCTATTAAGTAGAAAACCAATTCAAATCTAAAACATCTATGTCTAGAATCTATGCTCTTAATCACACTGCCTCACACTCCAAAACCGTGAAAGCCAGTTTTAAGAAAATGATCATCAACTTCCACACAGGCTGAGGGTATCTGGAGAAGGACAAGAATGAATGAAAAGGTCTAGGAATTACATTGTCACTGTTGACAATAGCGTTAAGTCCTGCTGACCAGTAGAGCTTCAGCTATGAGACGAAAGGGATTCATGTAGATGCAATCAGGCTACATCCAAAAGGATGCAGCAACTGGAAGAAAAAGGAAATCTATACTCTTCTTAAAAAAAGTAATAAATGGTGGGAAAATAACACATGTATAGACTTTTTTTTATTGTTATTTATGTCTTTTACATTTTGTATTCCCCTTGGGCAACCCACCACCAATTCACCGGTGATCCATCTCCATGGTCCCCTGTATTCTCCTCTCTTCCATTTTGTGCCCTTATCTTCCCCTCCCCCCCTGCCCCCCACCGCTGAGTGTCTCTCTCCCACCCGGCCTCCCTATAGTCCTGTTATAAGTGA
>PVIJ01011850.1:0-38351 GCA_004024925.1 Scalopus aquaticus
GGAACATACCTCAACATAATAAAAGCCATATACGACAAACCCACGGCCAATATTATCCTCAACGGTGAGAAGCTGAAGGCCTTTCCCCTAAGATCAGGAACAAGGCAAGGATGTCCACTCTCACCATTACTTTTCAATATAATACTGGAAGTCCTAGCCAGAGCAATTAGACAAGAGAAAGACATTCAAGGGATCCAAAGAGGAAAAGAAGCAATTAAACTGTCTCTATTTGCAGACGATATGATAATATATATACAAAACCCTAAAAACTCCATAGAAAAACTACTCAAAATAACAGACCAGTTCAGTACAGTAGCAGGATAAAAAATCAATGCACAAAAATCAGTAGCCTTCCTATATGCAAACACCCAATCTGAAGAAGAAGAAATTAAGAAATCCATCCCCTTCAAAATCGAAAGCAAAGTACTCTTGGAAGGGGAGAAATTGCCTTATTCAAGTTCAGTTCCTGATTTCCCCAAATCTTTCACTTTGTGTTAAGGGTACTTTTTATATTTCTGTTGGGGTTCAGATTTTGAAAGGTAGAGTTATGGAGGAGATACTTTCCTTTCATTTTGAGTTTTAATTTTTTAATATGTTGTATATCATTTATTTACTTTTCTAATACTCTTCCCTGAGAAGGTGGATGTCAAATTCTGTAATTGAAAATGGTCAAACTGGTCTAGGTTAAATTAACCAGATTTAAGTTGGGGTAGAAATTGAGATTTGAAGTGGAACCACTATGAAAAAGAAATACCTACTTTAAAATCTTTAAGTCTTGTTATAGAAATTTTAAGTATGTTATGAAATAATATAACACATCTTTTCAATATAAAATTGGGTGAGTCTACTGACATCTTCAAACAACTTGGACATGTTTTATATCTGTTGTGAGCTTGCTCTGTCAAAGAATAATCCTTATTTTGCATGCACTACTTTATATCTACCATGGTCAATATCTTCACATTTTATGTTCTTCTATCAAAAAAGAATCCCAGAAAGCAGTGATTAGAAAATTGTGGTACTCTGTACAAGTTGAAAAACTCTAATGCTTGGTAAAATATTTTCATTATATATTTTGGTGAAGATAATTCACAACTTATTGTGATCTTGCATTTAAGTTTTGGCAATCAGGACATCAGACAGAGATGGCTGTCAGCGCTGAAAGAGATCTTACTCCTCTATACAAAAGACATCATTTTCACTACAATCAGATCCTGTTCAAAAGATTTTATTAAAAACATCAAGAGATGTCTTATATGAGAAAATATCACTGTTTTCCAGAAGTCATCTTGGTTTGCTTGGTCCTTGGGTAGGAATTTTACTTTGTTCAGAACAACAAAGAAGGCATAACCTGTGACTAATCTTGAATTTAGTTGTAAATGTAATTTGATGGAAAATGAGATAAACCTTTTGATTTAATTCACTTTGATCATGTTAGATGTTTTGTGATATGTTAGATGCTTCCAGAAAGTGATGAGGTCTCTTGGCCAACATTATCATTTGGAAGGGGAAATAGCAAGCAATAAAATGTTTGAAAACATTACTGTGGAGGAATGTAATTGAAAGTGACAGTCATTAGTTAAAAGCAACAAAGTCTTTTTAAGTTATCTGTACAATTAAATCTTTAGAAGCTGAGGAAAACACTCAACATTTGCAGAAAGATATTTTCGTGAGAAACCATTACTTTGCAATGTGTATAATTATTATTTTTTTCTCCTTGTACATAATACCAAGAATGGAGATCTTGTTAAATACAGCTTCTGTGGGTTTATAAACGAAAGCAGTAACAAAGCATAAATTCAGTGTAGTCTGGATAATTTTAATGTTACTTTAGCACAAACATGCTCATATTACATGATAATCTACAGAAGATTTACAAGTACAGATATTACTTATTTTTATATCTTTAGGAGTCAAGGTTTACATAAAATGTAGAAATAAAAAAAGATAAAAATGTTGACCTATTGGATTGCAAAAATGACACTTGCTAACAACAATTTACAATTTCAAAATTTTATTCATTCCCTATAAAATTATTCTTTCCATTAAAAGTTCACTTTCTGTTTTAGTTGTATAATTTACATTTGTTTCATTTATTTTTAGGAACTGAATTTTTTACATGAAAAGAAATAAAGATTATTTTTATATTTCATACTTACAGAGGACATTCATCTATACTGCAACAATATCAATATATCGTATGAAAGGTGGGGAAATCAGGTGAAGAAGATCAATTCTATGGTGTGGATGGAAACTAGACTTTTGGTAGTAATCCCATATAGTAAATACAGGTTTTGAATTACAGTGCTGAACATCTGAAACTCTATATAATATTACAAAGCAATATCACTCACTAAAAAAATTAAAAAGAGGCTCACTGTTTTTAGTTACTAAAAAACACAGATTTTCCTAATAATTACAAATTTATCAGAATGATTTAAAAAAAATAAAGCACCAAATGCTTGAGACCATTCAGAGAAGCTGGGTGACTCAAACATTGCCTGTGGGAATATGAAATGGTACATTATAGAAAAAAATTGGCAGTTTCTTTAAAAAAATTAAACATTCACTTACCATAGCACCTATCAATTATACTCTTGGACATTTATCCCAGAGAAATTAAAATTTACATTTACATAGAAGCATATACACAATATTTAATGATCGAGTCAAGCAAATGGTGATATAGCCATACCATGGACTATTGCTCAGCCATAAAAAGAACAAACTATTCATTTACACACCTCAAATAAGTCTTCAAGGGATTATGCTGATTGAAAAAAAATTTCCAAAGGTTGCATATTGTGTGATTCCTTTTCGATAAAATATTTTTGAAGTGATAGTGTCAGAAGCAGAAAATAGATTAGTAGCTGCTAGAGGATAGGAGGGGATATAACGGGAAGGAAGCAAGGATGTAAAAGCACAGCAAGAGAGATACTGGTGCTGACAGAATGTTCTTGACTAGGTCAACATCAAAATCCTGGTTATATGACAATTATTTTTAAAGATTTATTTATTTATGCATACATACTGGGGTGCAGGCCAGAGGTGTGGGGCGGTGAGAGGATTCATCAGAGACAGAGTGTGGAGCAGAACAGGAAAAATGACTGAAATACACTGCTGAGGGGAGCAGTAGGTGAGGCAGGAGAGGTCTGCTGCGCCATGTGAGAAGCTCCCTGGCCGGGGATTGAACTTGTTCTGTAGTGGCTCTGGATAGCTTCATAGTGTTGTGCTTAACCCGTTGCGCTACCAGAGAGTCCCCTATATGACAATTTTTTAATATGTTACCATTGGGCAAAATTGGTAAAGATTACAATTCGTGTCTCTATTGTTTCTTACAGCTGAATGTGAATCTGTAAATATCTTAAAAGTTGAAGTACAAATGTGATAAAATCTTAAACATGTTAAAAATGTGCAAAAACAAATGATTGGGACATTAAGTTTGGCTACACCTTATATAAAAAATATGTGGTTTAGATATCCAGAAGCCAATCTTAATATAGTAGCACCAAAGAAACAAAGTGGATATATTTTAAGTTTTTACCTGATTAGGTACATACTAAATATTGTTGAATGGTCATAAATATATGCAGCTACTAAGTTGGCTAAAATATCCTCAGGTTGTATTCATTGAATTGATCTTCTGATAACTAGACTGTAATTTTCCAATTGTACTCAGAATTGATCAAGTTATATAAATTCTTATATTTATTTTTGCTATTTATTGGGTTTTCAATAGGAAAACATAAATCGGCCCGCACCCTGAAGGATGGGAGCTGTGTTTGTGCCTCAGCTCTTTATTACAGGAGATTGCTGTGACTGATTTAATGATCCCAGGGGCTAGAAAGACTCAACAGTATTATAAAAGTTTAAAATGTCTTCAATACAAAATTGCAGAATACCATTGTCCAATGGCTTAAAAAAATCGCAGTTTATTTTATGCAATGAGAAAAATCTTAAGTATGTAGTGGCTGGCATTGCATTAGTAATTTACAAATATCAGGGCTGTTGTTTTGCAGTTCTTAGTTCCTCTCCTTTTGCCCACAGGATGACAGCTGCAGCTGCAGCCACCACATGAGCCATCAAACCAGGGTGGAAAGTCAGACGAAAAGACGGTATCTGTGCAGACAGGACAAAAACTTCCCTAGTCACCCTGCGGCAGATTGTCACTTGAGTCTCATTGGCTAGAACTGGGTCCTATGGCCCCCAGCTTTGAAGGAGTCAAGAAAAAAGAAACTTAGAAATGAATATTTGGCCTTCCAACCGAGAGTCCCTCACAGACATGGAAGAACAGTGCTTCAAAAGTCATAGGAATACTGAGGAGAATCAGAGGAATTTTTTTGGTGCACGTCTGAAATGTCTGCTTGTCTTCGTTCGAGGATAATGGATATATGACTTCAGTGTAGATGTAAAATTTTTCTTTGAATTTTTAGCATCCCGCAGGAACGTTTAATGATTCATTTAATATTTACTGATTTCTGTTTGTCATTCATAGTTATTCCAACATTTACCGAATGCCTACTATTTGACTGCAGTGTGTTCAGTGCGAGTATGTAAAGGTGAACAAATAAATGTTAGTTTAGGTCCTGGCACATAACGGTAGGAGAAGTGAGAGAAAAGCTTTAAATAATTTAAAATATGTTGAGAGGAGTCATTTAGATGTAGAAGTGTACTGGGCAAAATGGGGCATATCCCTGGCATTAATAATTTAATTGTCAGTGGTAACCATATACATTATGCTCTTGTTTTCTGAAATGTGGTATGAGAATAGTCACTGACATAGAGCAGTAAGTGGCAGATTATTAATAACCAAGGTAGTCTTAACTTCCTATGTGCATATGGCAGACTCTTTTAAGAGAAATAAAGAGTAGAAAATAGCATGGCTAGAGAGTAAATTATTATTTAGTGATTTATATCTTCGTCGTTTGCCACTCTTGTAAAATATCTCCATATTTTCATTATGAGCTTTTTCCTTCTAACTTTAATAAATGCTAAATTCATACATCACTCTGCCTATATCTACCTGTCTATATTTATTATATATCATTCTACCTATCATTTACATTTCTGTCGTCTTATTATTTATCAGCAATCACTTATCATCTATTATTTATCATCTATTTATCTATTTATCAAATATCTCTCTGTCTGTCTGTCTAATCTATCATCTCTCCATACACACACCCAAGTAATATTCAGTGTACTATTGTTAGCAACACACTTGCCAGTCTCTGGAAAATAAAAAGTGAAGCCAGGATGACATCATCCTTTGTCAGAATTGCTGCATCCTTGTTTTTCACTGCGTGCTATTGAACTGAAGTTTCCAGTCTTACAAACACATCTTCTCTTATTGTTCATAGTCTGGTTCATAATTACTAATATTTCCAAGTATGAAGTTTGAAACAGAAAACAAGATTTTCTGAGGAATGCCTCATAGTGTGCTTTCGATTCACACAAAAAGATTTTTAAATTCAATTTGTACTCATCTGAGGCATTTGAGGTTGAAATTAATCAATCTGTCAACTTAGAAGCATCTATTAATACCACTACTCTATGTCAGGCACCAATAGAGTTACCACAGAGTACTAGACAACAATGGTCAACAAATTTTTACAAAAGTCTTGTTTCTGAAATAGAATTAGTCATTTCCTATCAATTTGTATGTGCTCAACACGAATATGACAGTCAAATTCTACTTTTGGCTCTATTTTTTTGTAAACTGCAATAAATTGATGTTTACATCACAAAATGCATGCCAATAGTAATAGGCCTACGGTTAATAACTGTAAAAAATCGAGTCATAGACTACTTCTTAGATTTCTTCGCTTGTCTCTTGTACAGCTGTTTAGGAGCTTCTCTGGGGAGTGTGCAGCAGTAGCCAGCCAGCATTGGAGTGGACCATTTTACCTGGTATCTTTGTCCATGGATGCGATATCTTGTTGAAGATGTTTGCCATGTTCTATGGAACAGTAGCTTAAACTGTCTCATACAAAGTCTGAAATATTTTCAGTGCTCAACCTTTCTGACAGGGCTTTCTATAGTGCACTGCTGACATCAGCTTACTTCAGCAGCCGCCTGGCAGTAGCATTGCATTGCATCCAAAAATGATGTAATAACTCTGGATGATGTGCGCTTGATGGTATTATGCAATGAGATGCAATATTCCATCATTCTAGGCTGATTTAGGATATTGTTGCAGTCCTACTGGATAAATTCACACAGTGAAACATATAAAATGAATTATATGAAATATCTTCAAAACGAGAGTGAATAAAAAAATTTCAGGGTTATATTCATGTTCAGCACACCAAGATACTACAGATTAGGGATTTTTTAAGTCAGTTATGATCTCACTGTTGACCAGTGTAATTTAAATCCACCTTTAGTGTTTCTCTCAGGAGGAAATATTCACATTTCCTTGGCTTTAGAATAGTCACAATGATTTAAATCCATGATTCATTGTTCTTAATAATTAACCTGTATATTATTTTAAATAATTGACTTGTGTTTATGTTGAAATTCATCAATAATATAGACATCTCTGTATTATTGTATAAAATTAAAATATAAATGTATCTGAAGCAAAAATATAAACCTCTGGGAAGAGATACAGATATTTTGATAGACTATATTTACTTAATTTGTAGAGACATAAAATACAAAATTTATAATATCATAATGCTTAATACACATGATAAATTCATCACTTAGAAATATGGCAACATTATAATTTATGAAAAAAAATAGAACTTTAAAGGCTTCCTTGGTGGCGCAGAGGTTAAGTTGCACAGTATGAACCTATCCAAGCTACTGCAGGACAAGGTAGATCCCCAGCCAGGGAGCTTCCTACAAGGTGCAGCAGACCTCTCCTGTCTCACCGGCTCCACTCAGCTGTGTATTTCATTCGATCTGCCTGTTCTGCTCCCCACTCTGTCTCTGGTGAATCATCTCACCCCCCGACACCTCTGGCCTGTACCCCAGCTTGTATGCATAAATAAATAAACCTTTAAAAAAATAGAACTTTTTATGAAGTGTTCTTTACTGTCCTATTCCTTTTCCTAATAAACCTGTTTAAGTATATAAAAACATTAGAACTTTATATACGTCACATTTTTCTGGGGAAAAGACATACAAGCTAGGCTATATAGCAAACAATTATTTCATCAACTATACTCCCAAATTAGTCCAAAGGATGTAACCAATACAGAAAACAAAACAAAACAAAGCACAGATATATTTTCATTTAAAACAAATGATTCCCGTTTCTTTTAAGCAACATTTTTTTACTCAGCAACATTAGTGTGTTCTGAGACTATTATCAGGAGAAGCTGAGAAAAATACAGAGATGAACAAGACAGAGTTCCTTATAGACCTTGATTTTAGTAGCCAATATAGTGGGCTTCTCATAAAGTGCAAATTTAAATGCTGAAAGATTTAGTAGTATCATAAATTGTTATAGAATTAAGACGTTGGGGAAGGAGACCTATTAATTCCTGGTGAACATGAAAGTATGGAGTAAAAAAAATTTTTCAAAAAAACTCCTCCCAGTAACCAAAACAGCCTCATTAACTAAAACTCTTCATTCTCTCCATAAATCATACTGATTAGTGTCCCAAATATTCTGAAAACTAGTAAGTAGGCTAATCTTTAATATGGCTATACCTATCTGCATGCAGTAGTTGAACTGAATGTTTAAAGAGTCAAGTATATATCTTCAAACTTGATTTGCCAGCAGTATTATTGCAATTATGTAACTCAAAATATTATTGAAAAGTTGCATTTATGAAAATCCTACTGAAATCTTTGAGAAGTTTTAATGACTGTAAAAATATTACTTTCAATTAGAAATGGGATAGATATTTTAAATATTTTTTAAAATAATCTCAAATTGTTTCACGAATATATTTGTTCTTGCTTCATTTCTAAGAAAATAATGTTGAAATAGCTGTGTTCTGAAAATGGTGAATAAATCAAAGATTGGAAAGACAATATTCATTTTATATGTTTTGAGTAAAATAAAATATTAAAGGTGTTTGTGGGTTGCACTGTACAAATTCAAATCATTTTCACACTTCTCAATTGATGCTGACAAATTTGTGCAAGACAAGGCAGGTGTTACCATCCTCTTTTTACAGATTAAAAATTAAGCTTCATATAAATTACAATTCTCAAAGAACATAGCACTAGAATATAACCAAGGTGAAATTTTAACCCAGGATTTTTAAAGTTGAGTTCAATATTTTTCCCATGCCTTTTTATTTATTCAGCGCAAATTTATTTTTTTAAAATTTAAACTAGTTCGCTATTTGAATTTTTTTTAAATTGAGGTCACTCTAGCAGACTAGATGATAAAAATGGAGATGGCAATGAAGATCATTAAAAAACCTACAAATGAAATGTCAAAAAACATTTATGCTCATTTTTAGAAATTGGAATTGTGAAAATATATGCTTACCCTGAAAAATGGAAACCTAAAAACATATTTTAAGTTTGAACTTTGTTCTCCAATGCAAGGATCTTTTCAACAGAATTATGGGTTACCAAGTTGCACAATTCCAGGAGTCAGCATATATAGCATATGTTGTGTTGCTCCTTGAAGCTGTGTTTTCTGGACTTCCTTCTTAGAGTAATCTCGCTTTACTGGGTCTGTATCTTTTAACCAGATATTTTCGCTACAATTTTCAATGGAAAGCTTATATGCCTGTCATCTATTCATTCCACATACATTTTATGACGGGAATATTTAATCCTTTTCTTCAAGTCTTAATCATTTAAAGCTTTAAAATTGATTGAAAATAGAGGTCAGGAGAGAGAGAAGATATTTCTTTACTTGTAGAATTCTAATATATGTGATTGAAAGCATGAAGGATGCACAGATTTTGAATTGCATTTGAAGAATAGGATAATAATAGTGTTCCTTGGTTTAAATATGCTGCAAATCCAGTATATTCACTTTAGAATGTTTTATATTAATTCAGTAAGAAAGAACAAGTGCATCTTGTTTGGGTATCTGTGTACGAGGGTGGGACTGTTCAGGAGAGGGAGTTAAGAATTGCCAAGAAGTTGAACAAAGGCAGAAGGGAACATGAATTACTTTTGCTAGCTTTTCAGTGAGGAAATTCTATACAAGAATATGCTTTTTCCACACAATCACAAACTTACTCCTTCTCTGAGCCAATTAAATGTCAGTATTTGAAATGCAAACTATAACTTTCACACACCTCCTTCCCTCCTCCCCCCTCTTCTCCCATTCTTCCCTTCCCTACTCCCAGAAGCTTCCACAGTATGGATTTGGTTTTTAGGATCCCCTAAAATACAGAGCTTGTTGAGAATGAGTTTTATTGGTAAATTTGACTCCCCTTAACCTTCATGCATGAAGTATGAGTTCCAAATTGAGTTTTTAACATAAAATTGTACTAAAATTCTGATTACATAAAAGCTTAATGGCCGTGTTTACTTCTGTGTTTAATTGTCTGTAAACTGTTAATGGCAATATAAACAATTTCAATCAATCTTACAAACTTAGGCAAAATTCTGTTCAGTTTTTGGTAGTGTGCTCCTGTTATTGTCAATCTTGGTTAAAAATAAGTATACTAATTATATCCTGAAGTTTAAAGTTATGCTTGGAATCTTACTCATTATTGAATTATAATTTTCAGGAAGTTACTTTTTCCTTCCCAAGTCATCATGTCCCTTTATCTTGCCTAGCTGACTCCCATCTTTCACAATTTATACTGTTTTAGTAAAATACAGCAAATAAGGTTTCTGAGATACTTCCCAAGTTCAAATACCACATGTATTGATGACTAGTTATGTTACATTTATAAAATTTTTGTGACTCAATTTCCTTTCCTCATTTAATAATGTAGGTAAAAACATTTTTTATTTTATTCATTTGTTCTGATTAAAAGAGATAATGCACTCATGAAGCTTATCTTAGTACCTGATGTGTAAATAGATTCAATAGATTTTAACTATTACTGTTGTAGTTATGGTTATTAATGATATATATTTTGCATGATTTCAATGAATGTATTCATTCTTAAATTTTTCTATGTGCTATATTTTACAAACCATAAATACATATATTTACTTAGATTTTAATATTCAGATAAACATTTAACATGCTCTTTATTAGTTTTCAATTTTTCCTGTCATGACCATTTATCTTTTAATTAATAGTCATGATTTGCTATGCTTGTTTTTATATAAAGAGCACCAGCAAGTGGAAAACCATACTTCATAAGAGCTTAAAGAATTATATCAATGTGAATATTTTTGCATGAATAACCTAATGATTTATGGCTACAAAATTGCTGCATTTTCAATTATCAGACTATGGCAGGAGGAGAATAGATCCCTTATTCCAGTAATTCTCATCTTTTAAGGTATAATTTAAAAAATGAATGCTACATGAAAGTAATTTCACTTACAGTGACTATTTTGATCAAGAGAATTTGTGATCATTGAAAACAACCATAAATTAGCTAATTCTTTTGATACAATTTATAAGTGTTTTCATGATATCAATGTTTAGAACCAAGTAAGGAAATATGTGGCAGACACATCTATTCAGGCCACAATAGTGTTTGGTGAAGCAAATCTTCCAACTGTCTGCTAGTTTCAGACTACTGACCTTGTCTCCAGGAATACAATGTCCAAAAAAAAAAAAAAAAAAATGCAGTGGACTCCATTAATTTACAATATCTTTACAAAAGTTAACTGTTCTCCAACCATGGATAACTATGGGTAACTACAGAAACAAAATCAAAAATAAAAAGAAGCAAAATTTAAGTAATGAGTAGTATCAAAAGTTTTTCCTTAATTTTCAACAATTGCTTTTCCTTAATTTTCCTAAATTTAAAGATTTTAGCTGTCCTAATGGAATGTTCAAACTTGTACACCTTACATAAGACAAAACAGACAGCACTAAAAATAGTCAATGATTTGCATTAGTCTGTTAAGCCAAAATTTAAATATTAATATGTACTGTCTTTTTGAGAAAGAAGGAGAGAGGCAGGGAGCAGGAGATAAAAGAGGCCTTTTGCATCAGATATAATTAGACCTAATGCCAGACTGCTTAAGTTAGTAAATGTTTAAAATATGAATTATATGATTAAATAAGTATCTCCTTAAGCGATGTTAGTATGGCACAATTATTGTTAGATTAAGAAGACTCCTAGGTAAAGAATACAATGAGAGATAGAGAAAAACTTCATAATGATAAAACTGTCAACTCAAGAGGATGATATAGCAATATTTACTTTATATACCCATAATAACAAAGTTTCCCACATATAATGCAAAATAAATTAACCAAAAGAATAAGTAAATATCAAAATTTCTAATTTTCATTCATCTTTGTATAAGTAAAATATAATTAACTACACAATTAACCAACATATAGACCTTTGTACGCAATGATTTACAAATACATATATTTGTAAGTATATGTAGATTATATTCAATCAATTTTTCACTATTAATAGAACTAGGCAAATAAATATGCAATAAAGCAGACTTGAATACATTTCAAAGAATGAAATCCTAAATGTAATGTCTCTTGAGCACAGAAAAAAAGATATAAAAAAATGACATAATAAATTCAGCAGAATTTAAAAATTCCAAACTATTTGGAACATAAGCCTTTCAAAATAATTCCTGAGTCAAAAAAGAATCCATAAGGGACACAAAGATAACCTCCATGGAAGAACATCATATTTTCTGTGTGAGAAAACATGTGGAGTGTCAAAGGAAAAGGAAAGGGCTCAGCTAAGATCAGCTTTCCAGCTGTCCTTCCAAAGTATTTGACATTTGAATGAAGCCATTTTGATCCCTCCACATGAGCCCAGCCATAAGGTAAAAATAATGAGTGACTCTAGTCATTTATTCGCAGGATGAGCAGAAAAATTGCCAAATAAATTCTACTCCAATTCTTGACTCACCAAATCATGATATTTGATGAACTGTTCTTTTAAACCACTGTGACAACACTCTGGATTTGCTGAAGCTGCTAGAACTGTCACCCAGAACAATAAAATTCTATTCTGAGTCTAAAGCCCAACTTTAACCACTATTTGCAAGATACTTCAGAGCAGAAGTTTGAGGAAAGAATCTTTTCATGTCTTGTTGATGTCCAGAGAAATTTATGGGTATTCTGGAAACTATGAAGGGTGATAGTGTACATATAGTTTCATATGACTGGGAGGGGAAAACGAAGATGAATAGCAGAAAATAATCTCGGGAGATAATAATCTATTAAGCCTGGCTTTTAGTTGAGTATACACAAAATCATTAAGCATAAGGAATTTTCTAGTAGTCATTGGACATCTGACAACTCTTATTCATTCTTCAGTTGGTGAACTTAAGCACTCCAGAAAGGAGAGAAAGCGTCTATTGTGTGCAACACCCAGCCCTCCTTATTCTCAGGAATATTATCTTGGTGTCCAGAGTTCTGACTTGTCAGCCAGGTCTAGGGCCATACAGGCGACCTCTCACCAGGGGCAAAAGTCCTGGTATGAAGAACATACTGGGAAACCAGTATCTACTGAAAACAGCAAGCAGATAGTAGAATAGAGATAACATGCTTAGACTCACGGGAACAATGAACCCCCCAGGCAATAGTTTCTGGTCACTCCACCCTAACTTATTTCCCCAACAACTGCTTCCCCCACACAGGTACACTCCCTACTTACTTGCCCCACATTTGTACTCAATGCTGATAAAAATGAGACTGCCTTTGGATGGGGACTGCACATCATTTCCGGTGTAGCCCCTCTAGGTTTCTCATGTGCCACATGGGCTTTGAGTAATCTTTCCCTCATCCCACACTGTTTCCAACACTGCCACTGTGAGGTGACACTCTTGCCCAACCTGTGGAGGTGAAGATACGTATAAGGAAAGGTCAGTCTACCTGAAGAGTCTTGTTGATAATGTCACATGTGAATATCTGAGCAACTGGAGAAAAGATTATGGACATAAATGTCTTAGCGCACTCCAAGGAGTTAAATGTTGCCATCTGAAATCAACAGGAATATTACATATTTAAAATATAATAGGCACCCCTCCTTCAACACCACCACTATTACCACCACCAAAGATCCACAAATGCCATTTAACACTTCAGTGTTCAGATAAAATTCCAAAATAATTTGAAACAAACACGAAAAATCTGTACATAGTTGAAAAAAATTAGATTAGTTTTCTAGGTTAAGTAAGGACTAGAGAGAATTTAAAATTCAGTTATAGAAAATAAAATATATTGTTTTTCACCCTAGTTTTCAAAGGTTTTCATACTTACTATAATTTTAGTTAATTTACCCTCATTAGTATTCTTTAACATAAGATAGAGAGCAAATATGCTATTTTTCCAAGTTTTATTTGATCTGCTTGAGTATTAACTATTTTCATAGCCCAGTACTAAAGGCCAAATTCAAATTTTACTAAGTATCTAAGGATTCAGTTAATTTTCATAATTTTAGATATTCTAATCAAAACCTATTTTTGTCAGCTGCTTCTTGAGATGTGAATTTAAATTGCTCTTTTATATTCATTTATGGTTATTTTCACATAAAGACTATTCTTGATCATCTTTTCCCCAATCCTGCTGTCACAAAGATAGAAAACAGCATAAAACATTTTCAGTCTCCACAGGTCACTTAAAATTATCAAATGACCTAGAGGTAAAACAGACTATGTCTTATTTCTAAACCCCAGGAGTCACTAATGCTTCTTTTAGCATAATGAAATAATAGAATTTACTTCTCTTGCTTAGAGTATAATAAAGTTCACTTATCTGACTTATTATGAGCTTTGCATCATTTATATATTTTTTGTTTGTCTCATGAGTATGAAGGTGAATTCCAAAGGACAATAGCTGGCTTAGAAATAATTGTTTCAAAACCATATATAATATTCCTTTAATTAGAAGCCAGAAAAATGTGGAGGACAAGGATTAACCCCAGACCAAATAGGTCAGCAGGCCAGTGACTTTCTATCCCTTCTCCCTCTCTGTATCCCTCATCCCACCTTCTCTCCCTTAATCTACCAGATCATAAAACCACCTCAGGCTTCCCCAATATAGTGGCTTCTGCTAGAGATACAGTAGATTCTGATATTTTGTTTTTCTCAGTTTATTTTACTTAACATATCCTCAGGACCGGCTCAGAAATGGTCATTATTCCTCACATATCAGTTATTAATAAAAAAAGTACTCCCTTTCTTTGTCGAGATAATGTTGCAATTTAGGCATCATCTTAGAAAGATTGACCCACAGGAAGCGTTTTACATAGATCTGTGGAAAAATGTTTCTAGACACATTTTATAAATACAGACCTGCTCTTTGATTTTGGTTTGAATTTCAACTAAATGATTAAAGCTACTAATGTGATGTATCTGTTAAAATTAATAAAAATTACACCTGGTATTTTAACTATGAAGCAATTTACTGTATCTTTTTTTCTGTTCAAATAACTTATATACCATATACCCTCAAACTTAGATTTACTACTTCCTTAAACATTCAGGGAAAAATTTTAAATTCTTACCATGCCAAACTGTATACTTTTATTTTAAAAAACTTCCATTGAAAGGACATTGGTTTCTAACATTACATAAGTTTCAGGTATACAAATTAAAATTACACATCTGTATACTATATTATTTTGAAAATAAAGCCAAAGTTGTACACGTAATCTAAGTATTGGAATTAAGTAACATTTAAAAGTTTGGAAAGTTCTAATTTTAACAATAAAATTTTTGTTTTAAATTATTTGTCAGTATTTACAAGATACCTTAGAAAAGCAGACCTCTGAAATTTAATTTGATATTGTGTTGCTCTTTTTCATGGACTTTACTTTTTGAGCTACCCAGGCTTAAATAGATAATGTTGTGTTTAAGGAAAAAAAAGATCACTAACTGTGATAAATACCTATAAAATCTCAGATTTTTTTTTTCTTATGGCACAGCTAGAAAACAAGAAATACATTGGGGATAAACGGAAAAGCTGATATAAACCCTATTATTCCAAGAAAAAGATATAAAAACCCGTAAGTAAAAGGTAACTGAAAATGAAAAAAAAAAGATTAACTCTTTAGATGTAATGGTATTAGTTTAGTATTTAAAAGTCATTTCAAACTTAACATATCTGAATAGACATTTAATATACCTCTTGGACTCTTACCCCACATCCTTCTCTAATCTTCTCCATTTCAGATAATGACTAATTTTCACATTGTCTTTCAAGACCAAATTCCTTAAGTTATTCCTTGAAAATTTATAGTCACACCATGTATTTAATTTTTCAGCAAGTTCTGTTGGATCTATCTTCAATTTCCTGATTCCATCTGTTCATTTCTCATCACCTAGTACCTCTGTCCTTATCCAAACCATCTCTATTCTTCTTAGACTTACTCTTCCTCATAATTCCCATCATTTTAATTCTTTTCTATCTGCAAACACTTTTCTGTGCAGTCAGACTGCTCACTTGTAAATGTAATCAGATCACACTACTTGGAGCTTGCTGTGTCTCCTTAACCACTCAGAGTATAGGTCAAATTTTACCTCATCTGAATGTCTTTGCTTGATCTGAGTCATACCCACCCCTCCAACCTCATCTGTAAATTTCCAGTTCATTTACTTCTTTTGGTCACACTTATGTTCTTTCTGATCTTTCAATAACCAACAATTATTCAGATTTTAGATTTTGTACTTTGCTTTTCTTTTCTTGGAATTCCCTTCCCTCAATTCTCTACAAAGCTAATTATTTTTATTATTTATAGTCATGTTCATACTAGCATCTCTAGAGAGAGGATTTCCTTGATCATTCCATTTAAAGTTCTCTAGTTTTTGGCCTGCTTAATTTTCTACAAATAACATCAATTTAGTATTATATTTTTCTATATTTGTTTATTTGTTTATTATTTGGCCCATTAACTAGAACATAAACTATTACTGGCAGAATCTTCATTTTCTTAGAAACAATGCATCATGTAGAGCAGATGTTCATTAAATATTTGTTGAATAACCATATCAATGAATAAACTGCAGTAGGTTTGTCCACTCTAATGCACCAGCCAATCTCCAGAACTACGGTTTCTAATTTCAATCTTACACAATAAAATTTACTTGGATGACAATAAATAATTTCATTATATATAAAGCTGGATGCCTTATCTTTACTTTTAGGTGCAGGGCAAATACATCAATATTCATTTTAAGAAAATATATTTTGGATCTTCATGAAAGATTATAGTCAGTAGAGAATGATTCATTTTAAGCCATCTGGGAAGATGGATAGTGTTGCTAGAGATGATAATGTTGGGTATAATATTAATGAATTAGTTTCACGTTCTAAAACTAATAAATATGACAAATTTGGCAACCCACACCCAACAGTGTTCATTTCAACAGGCAAAAAAGACCCAACTTCTCACCACAAGTACTTGTGAGAGATGAATGTAAGTGTTCCTTAGTATCAGGCATATGAAATTTATTTCCAAAAAATTTGGATTTCAGAAACCCACAGCAACATATTAGATCAATGTTTCTCAAATAGGGGTTATTTTTCCCATGGTGGGGTGAGGGGAGAGTGGAATCAGAAGTGTCTGAGAACATTTTTGGTTGTCACAATAGATGCAATGGCATCTATGGGTAGAGGCAAGAATGCTGCTAAACATCCCATAATGTACAGGTCGCTCACCTGCCAAGGTGTGTTAGCCAGGTGGGACTGAAATTTTGAGGTTTTTTTAGTTAGAACACAAAGAATTTTGAAGCTCCTTCAGAACTTCATGTTTACTATTCTCAATTTATGATCTCTGAGCTGTATGCAGAAAGTGCCCTCTCACACCTTCCTTCTTCCCTACAAATTCTAAGCAGCCCTCCTTCACCTTACTTTCTACTATTCTCCCTGAAAATATGGTAACTGGCAAATCAATTATTTAGTTTTGAAGATACTGGGAGCCCAAACTGACCATTTTTCTCTCGAGGATGTTATTTGATTATTTCATTGTTGGCAGAGATATCTTTTCACAGCTGTGTTCATTGTCTTTTTTCCAAAATAGAATTTTCTCTAGAATGACTACTGTGAACTGATTACGTAAATACTGACTTTTTTTTTTCAATAAAATTGAGCAAACTGTGTTGTGTTTATAGTAGAGTTATCTGATTTTAACTTTTTATGAAGAGAAGACATATCTTCTATTCTGGTATGTTTAATGTTACTACTATTGGAAAAAGATAGTTCTGCTATTGAAAACTTCCTTCATTTCTCATATTCAACAAAATTCAGTAGACTTGTTGACTCTATCTGTCATAAATAGAAAATGGCATCTTTACAGGTAGAACTAACTCTAGCTAATTTGATGACTTTTACGTTGTTTTATATTATTTAATTTTATTAAGTTAACATTGGTTTAAAACATTGAAAGTGACTCAGGAACACAGGATCACATCTCTTAAATACATGTTCCCACACCACACCCACAGTGCTATTTTAAATGTACATTTGAATTAATAAAATGATTTATGGTTTTACTTAGTGAACAAAACTGAGACTTGTTTAAATTTGTGCTTACCTATTTGTGTGACTGTAGGCAAGTTGTTTAGTTACTATTAGCCTAGTTTCTTAGTCTGATACTATCTTATGGCGTACCATAAAGAAAAATAAAATGATCAATGTAAAATCTCTCATATGGTCCTTAACATGTGCATTACAAATTAGTAGTGAGTAGTATTATTACTGTGCATGATTTTTATTTTCTGATGAAGTTAAAGGTACATAATTCTTTAGAGAATTTTATCAGAAACTTTATAGGATATTGTGTTCCAAGTTACTTTTGATTGAGAGGCTAAATATCCTAAAAAGTCATTCATTTAATAAATATTATTGATCATTTTACATGTGATATGTGTGCATATACATATATATATATATATATATATATGAGAACAAGGGTAAATAAAATTTCATCCTCATTCAGTTTATATTCTAGATGGAGGAGACATAAGCAAATAAGAAATGGAATATTATTCAGCTACAAAAAAGACAAACTCTTACCATTTGCAACTTGGATGGAACTGGAGGGAATAATTGAGAAGGAAAAACACAAATACCGTATGGTTTCAGTTATATATGAACTATTGAAAAACAAAACAAAATATAAGAAAAAACTGAACCAATAACAAACTCTAGAAATCTGACTAAACAATTGAGGCTATCAGGGGAGTGGGGGTGGAGAGCAAAATGTGGAGGTGTCTGGTGAACTATGTTGGAGGATTATGGGTGCCTTAGCAGTAGGTGTGATATGGTAAAATACTCTGAGGGAGTGTGTTCTTACATCTCTGAATCCCATGCAGCATTGCGGACTGTTGCCCCGATAAAAAAATAAATAAGTAAAAAAGAAATCCAATTCATATTTCCTAATTGTTTCTCACATGTGACTCTCAATGCTAAAAATACAATTGATCCTTATTATTACCCGATCCTTAAATGCAAATTTGCCTGCTTGCTAAAATTTGTTTGTCAGCTCAAAATCCATCTTTCACGGTCATTTATGGATATGGCAGAGCAGCAGAGTCTACTTTGGCTCTTGCCTGATGCACACACTTCCTGCTGAGGCAGAGCAGGTGATGCTCTACCATCTGATTGCAGCTTCACACTGTAAATAAGTCTTCATTTCATGGTCAAATTGGATGTCCCACTTTTCGTGTTTTTGTGCTTTGTTTGTGATTTTGCTTTTTCAAATGACTGCCAAATACAGAGCTGGTGTCTTCCAGCGTTCCTAAGAGAGAAGGCAGTGATGAGCTTTGCCGAGCAAACACATGTATCAGATAAGCTCTGTTCAGGTCTGAGTCACAGTGCTGTTAGCCATGAGTTGCATGCTAAGGAGTCAACAGTAAATATTAAATGAGGTGTCTTTAAACAGAAGCACATAAAACAAGATCTGTTTTGATTACTTAGAAACTGCACAAACCTGGGGAATGTAACGGTACTTGGTTCCTTATCTGTGCACTTAACAATGTCAAGGCACAACTCAAACACAGAATGCAAGAAATTTTTTAAAAGGAGTTTCAAAGGTGAGTAATGGCCATCATTCTACTGCATATAGCGTCTGAGTGTCCAATAGCCTCAACCAAAATCAGTTTCAGTGCTTGGCACACTAGGACAGAGGCGACCCAAGTCAGAGTGGCAGCTGGAGGCAATCCGGGTGGCGCTGCTGAGGCAGTGCTGGGCAGCCAGCAGTAGAGATCCAGATGGGGGCCAGGAAGCCTGGAGGCAACGGAACCAGGAGACAGCTCTGAGGCAGTGTGGGCACAAGCCCATCAGGAGGCAGTGCCAGATGATCAGGCAGGGCACAGGCCAGCAGCACTGTTAGCAGGTAATTGGTCACCCGGAGGCAAGAGCAGCAATCGATGATCTGAAGCTACCAGCCGAGATCTGAAGTGAAGGTCGCCCCAGGAGAGTGTCCCAATCTGTCTGCCCCCCCCATTTAATGGTTTTCAGGGTTCCTTCGATTTCCCCTTGCTCCCAACAGCAGAGTACATTTCAAACCTGGTTGGAATCTATGCAGGTTCAAGCCTGATTGGCACATTTTCGAAAGTGGTGTGGGTTTCAAAACTTAAACTCACTGGTGTCGCAATGGGTTGAGCGCAGCACTGTGGAACTGTGGGCAGTTGCGGTGAGAGTTCGATGCCTGGCCAGGGAGATTCCCACATGGCACAGCAGATAAACAAATTTCACACAAATGTTATTCTTGAAGTAAGGTTAAACAAATGAAGTTCTGATTGATGATATTTGATATTGACAATGTTTTATTTGTCATGGACCATTTATACACATCAGTAAAAGATATAAAAAAAAGGGAAAAGAAATTCTAGAATTTTAGCTTCAACAGAAGACTTACACGAAATAAACACATAATAACTACAGGCTGGACAATTAATACAGGCTGGATCAATGTATTAATTGATGTTTTTGAAATTTAGATTGCTTTGGCCATAATCTACAAGATGACAGGTTACTTTTTATAATGACAATGACAGTCCTGAAATAGTGTGGCAAATTTAAGAAATTTCAATTATTGAAATGTGATATCAATATACGCTGTTTGTCTGCCTCAGCCCTCATATCAGGCAGTATACATATAAATCTTCTATTTACATCTATTTCCATCTCTTTTAAGATTTTCTACCTGGGGAAAAAAAACCTTATCATATTGACATCTTTCCCAACTCACTTTTTTCCAACTGATTTTAACAAACACCCAAAGAAGTAAAATTTTCCTATAAATCTTCACATGAGTTGGCTAATTCCAAGTCAGTTATGTGCTCACAGTATGATAAAATTAAAATATTTTTCTCTTTCTGAAGTTTGGATTTAGTTCAGACTTTGGAAAATGGGATTTTAACAAAACAAATCTCACCATCTGGAGGTTTGCAAATCAAAATATTTTTTACCTTCATTGTAACTGCATCTCTACAAATTCATAAATATATGAGAATAAACATACAATATTCCCTGATGAGTTTGTCAGTGCAATAGACATTTATGACAAGTAAATTAGTAGGAAAACATTTACGATGAACACGATTTTGATAAGTTGTACCTTTAAAATAGAAATAAAATTTTCCAGGGCATCTAATTTTCGCATTACCAATTTAGAAAGAGACTTCTCCTATGAGGAATTAAGTATGTAACAATTACAGAACAACAAAAAATCTACCAGCTACATTTGACTACACTGTTGTAGCTATCAAACCTACACAAAGCCTAATTTTTCCTCCCCAGTTGCTAAAATTCTTCCCTCATTGCTAAAAAGCTGACTTGTCATGCAGATGATATCTCATAAAGACACGTCTACACACCATCCTTGGGCAATCATGTAGAGATACTGCAGACTTTCAGGCTAATGAGAAAGCTAAATGCAAAATCTGTGAAGCTTGAAATCAGTGATTTTTGAAACAAAAATGTTGACAATTATTTCAAGGGTCTGTAAACAGGAGACAAAAGCTTACCATGTAAAATTTCTAATTGGCTCAATGTCATTTTCCTAATGACACTTTTGGTTGAAAACTGAAAGGAGATGAAGTTGGCAAGGGTAAAGTCTACCAGAGACTGAGCATTTTAACTAAGAACTTCTAGAAAATGTTTAAACACTATGCAAGACACTATATTTACTCTTTCCCTTCCCCCAGTAGTTATTAGGTCATGGTGATTTTTTTTAACTGGTTTGTACCTTTGTTCAAATAAACTTATGGAAAGATGCTAAGGGAAATTTAGGAATTTCCAAATTGAGATGACAAAAAAGAAGAGCATGATATAGCACATGTATATTCCTATACTATCAAGATTTTGTCTTTCTGAGTGTTCTGGAAATCAAGCAGTAGCACGCATGTTAGATATTCCTTTGTTAATCTATGACAAAATTTGTGCACTCATTCGAGTAATAATTGCTGAGCACTATCTAGTAATTCCTGGGCACTGTATAAATGGACTAGAACTGATGAACAGAATAAGAAAGAATATCACCAACTCATACATTCCAAGTCAATAAATGATATTTGCAACACAACACTATAAATACTCTTACAAATATAATGATAGTAGAATGAATACAATGAAGAAAATCTGCTCAATCTAAGCTGAGAGTGAACTGGTGGGAGCACAGAAAGTTTCACAAAGATGAAGTCTGAGCAGAGTTTTGTGAGATGTAGCATAAAGAGAAGAAGATTTTAAAATGAGAAAGTATATACAAGGTACCTTTTTGATCAACAATAAAAATGTAAGTTGAAAAGCTAACATTTTCCTTTGATATAATCTTTTTATAGATGGCATTAATTAGAGTCTGATTTGAAATAGAGTAGCCCCTAAAGTTAATTGTGAGGACTACTGAAACATTTCTATTATGTTTACTTGGAGCCTATTGCATAATAAGTAAACAAAGATAAAATCACATACTGTAGAATATTCTGATGATTTCTGTGGAATATTCTGTGATTCCTTAGAAACGAACTTTCTTTATGCACAAGTATTAATAGTCTGGTCACATACTTTAAGAACAGAGAATTGCATTTCTAACATGTCATTGAAAGCAATTGTGGGGTAGTTTCAAACTATAATCTTCTGAAATATTGTAGGATTTCTTTGCATTAACCTGTGCCCATTTGAGCTAATACCTTCTGTTACTAGAATTTCACAGATCGAATTCACACAGTAGTTTATAGTCTCTTTCCCTCAGATTTACAAATGTAATAAATGACTGGTTTGTTTCAATCAAAACACCTATGGGTAACTGAGTTTTTCTTAATTTAACAGGAAAGATAACGTAGTTTTTCAAGTATAATACTAAGATCCTCTACTGCTAGGATTAACAGGTAAATTTGTCTTTATTTACCAATGCTCAGATTCTTCCCTGGTACATTGAAGTCCATGGAGGGGGGGTCAGTCAGTGCCCATGTTCCCATGCATTGCCCTGATGGGGGTAGGTTAGGATCGTGATGTGTGGGCCAGCAAGACAGGTTCTCTGTTGCTGTAGCATCTTCAAAAGATGGAGGCCTGGGATCACTATTGGAGTAAAACTGTTTAAAAAGATTCACCTTTATAATGCTCATTTTACGTTATGAATGCCCCCCTAAAATCTGAAGTTCTTTGGGGAGCTGCCTGTGTGGATTCTCCGTGCTTGCGCTGCTTTCATTATTTTTTTAAAGATTTATTTATTTATGCATACAAGCTGGGGTACAGACCAGAGGTGTGGGGCGATGAGAGGGTTCACCAGAGATAGAGCGGGGAGCAGAACAGGCAGATCAGAAATACACTGCTGAGGGGAGCAGCGGGTGAGGCAGGAGAGGTCTGCCGCGCCATGTGGGAATCTTCCCGGCCAGGTGTCGAACTCTTGTTGCCACTGCTGACAGCTCTACAGTGCAGCGCCTAACCGCTGCACCACCGGGGAGGCCCTGCTTTCATTATTGATGCCATGGACCTTTGCTTTCCCAGATCCTATTCTTGTGCTCTTGGTTTTCCTAAACATATGAATGGAAACATTTACATTTCTGAAGGATGATATTAATAGTGATAATCTAGTAAGGGATCTTTGTTATTTTTTAAGTTTGATGTCTTAGAAAGCTTATTCAAGAATGAAATTATTAGCTGAGAATTTTTCATATATAAGCAGAGAAGGAAGCATGGAAGACTTGATGGTGTAGGCTGAGACCAGAAAGGCTGACCTTGGCGCAAACTCTGATAGTCAATGAAAAATTTTGGGGGATGTGTAACGTCCCTATTTGAAGCTATTTATTTCCCCAGACAGAAAATTATTTTTTAATATAATTATAAATAAAATATATTATTTTTTACTTCAGGAACCCATAATTGAGTTTAATATATGGAAGGACACAGTCAAATGTAATAAAAGCCTATAAGAATGTGTGTGTGGAGGGGGGATGAATAAAGCTGCGTCAGAAACAGTAAGGAGAGAGGCCCCAAATTAGCACATGAACAGGATGTTTTGGAAACAGCGCTTTAAATTCTGTCTTGGAAACAAGACAGAATGCGTGTTGTCCATGCCCCTAAAATCCCTTTCAATGGACAAATGTATTTCACCCAACTATTGACGTTTGACTCATAATTACCCCACCTCTGCCAGATCATTACCCTCACCTGAACGGGAACTGCTTCTCAGCAGTTTTACCACAGCAAGATCCCAAAGACAGACTCTTGGATAAAAAGTCAGTCCCTTTACCCCTCTTCCCTCATAGTTCTCACTCTATCTTCCTGTGAGTGTCTCCTTAATACATCCCTTTTATAAGAATCATCACTGAAGGTTGTGTTTTTTGACATCCTGACCTAAGATGGTGGCAAAAAATGATTCTTGGAAGTCAGCTATAGAAAAGGAATTCTGAAGATGAGTGAGTTGCTAGCAAGGTCACAATAAGAACTTCAATATGGCAGGTAAAATGTCAATAAGGTTTAGGAAATTCTAGCAGCGACTGCTCAAACTCTCACCATTAAATTAGAACAAGTTGTTTAAGAAAGGGGATTCTTTGGGGGCCTCCCTGGTGGCACAATGGTTGAGCGCTGCGCTGTGGAGCTGTTGGCAGTGGCGACACGAGTTCGAGTTCGACGCCCGGCCAGGGAGAATCCCACATGGTGCGGCAGACCTCTCCTGCCTCACCCGCTGCTCCCCTCAGCAGTGTACCTCTGATCTGCCTGTTCTGCTCCCCACCCTGTCTCTGGTGAACCCTCTCGCTGCCCCACGCCTCTGGCCTGTACCCCAGCCTGAATGTATAAATAAAAACAAAAAGGGGGGATTTAGTTTTGGTGATATTTCTAACATTTCAGCAGGATGGTGCAAACAGTAGCTATAAGGACTGCAGACATGATTTTTATTAAATATGTTGATGTACTGACCTAAGGAAATTCAAGACTCACATCTTTGATCAGCCTTATTGGAGAATCAGAGTTTCCTCAAGAGCTTTTTTAAGAGGAACATAGTCCACAACTGCAGGACAGGAGAGCTGAAGACCAAGAACAGGACCTACGTGAAGGAGTGGGAAATTTGTAAAGAAGATGGAGTTCCAGTCTAGGCAAGTATCCTATACCCAAACAGAGCTTTAACAATAATGTTGTGGGATCCTGAGACTTCAAATTGGACATCCAGATTTATTCACTTGAGCACATGGAACCCTTATATGCATCTCTTAGTCTTAACACTAGCTGACTGCCCCTTCCTCATATGGAGAAGCAAAAAGTGAGGCAGGTGCCTTACAATAAGATGCTTGCCATACATGGAATCTGCCCTTACCAGCCCTACTAACATGCATAATTGCAGAATAAATTGAAAATATTTTAAGTTTCTTAGTTAAAGAAACTTTCAGGTAAAAATAATTACTTGAGTAAGTAGCATTTAAGTGTAAAATCCAAAAAATCACTATGGGAAAATGACCCTAATTTGTTATACTGAGTATGAATCATGTTAATAAGGCTGATATTAAGCAAAACCTGACTGTGAAAGTCTTGGCCTTCGAAGAGAGGAAATAGATTATATGCCAAATGAGATGCAAGACCTGGCTAACATGTAGCAGCAGGAAAAAGGAAATTATATCCAGGAGTGTATTCTGAGAGTGCTAGAACAAAGACGACAGACTACAAGGTGAAAAAAAGAAGTTTTTGAGTTGAGACTATTTGCTGATAACACAAGATTTAACATCCTGACAATGGCCTTGCAAAATAGTCCTAATATACCGTTTGGTTGGCTTCTGTGATCTTGAAAAATTAAATGCTCCACAAAAATAAAGATTAGAAGTTGAAATCTGTGACAGACTGGAGTAAAGGATTAAAAAAAATAACTCAAAAAATTGGCATTAAAGACTGGATCCACCATAAGGAACAGGAAATCCACAAGATGACTTGAAAATCCCAAATTAAATAGAAATGTGATTGGAAGAACAGCAACAGTACTGAGAAACAACTGTGATTGTCCTCTCTACACAAGCTGATGGGGTAGAGACCACATGCCTCCTTTTATCAATGGGATGATCAGCTATGTTAGCGTAGCAATAAGTGGCAGAACTTCAGTGCCAGAAATAATGTGGGTGTAACTACCAAATTGGGCAGCAAGGTGAGAAGGGCAGTGAGACGTGTGGTTCAGCGTGATCTTTGTAAATGCTATTAGAACATTTTCTCAGGTTACAGTAGATAAGCAACCAACAAAAGTACTGAATAAAATTATATGTCTATATCAATATCATCTATATCTCCATCCATCCATCCATCCATCCATCCATCTAGCATTGAGAGAAAGCAACTGCATACATACCGATTTGAAATATACCACTATCGTTATTATTATATGTGTAAGAATGAGTGGGCAATTAGTATACATTTAACAAAGAGTAAACAGAATGTTGAAATCAGCTGCCCAAAGCAGAGTCAAAAATCCTTTGCCTAGTATCTGAGCCATTGTTCAGCTATAAAACTTTTTTTTTTTTAAATTTATTTATACATACAAGCTGGGGTACAGGCCAGAGGCATGGGGCGGCGACAGGGTTCACCAGAGGCAGAGAGGGGAGCAGAACAGGCAGATCAGAAACACACTGCTGAGGGGAGCAGCGGGTGAGGCAGGAGAGGTCTGCCGCACCATGTGGGATTCTCCCTGGCTGGGCGTCGAACTCGCATCGCGCGCTGCCGACAGCTCCACAGCGCAGCGCCCAACCGCTACGCCACCAGGGAGGCCCAGATATAAAACTTTTGATTAAAGGAGAGGTTGGTCTCCATCAAGACCTCCCTTGGGGTTGGATGATGGTGTCCTTTCATTGCATCAGTGTGCCCTCTCCCCAGATCTTGGTTGGGGTGATTTCTAATAATCCTCAGCTGCCTGTTACAGGGAATTGACACTGGAGAAATGAGCACTGCCTTGCTCAGGAGCTCATGTACTCCTTGATCCTTAACCAAAGGATCTGTCAGAGACTGCTGACTTACTGATACAAGATGAAAAGGGCTGACCCCCTTGCTATAGGTGGGGGTGACATACAATTAATGTTTAAGTATGAATCTGGTCTTTAGTTGGGATCATATCCTGGCTTAGCTTTCTTTACTGCCCTATCTTGCGTCCATCTCTCCCCTTCTCCTAAAAAGATGTTCTTCCTAAATAATTTTCACAGGTAACTGTGGTCAGGAGAAAAGGCCTGATGGAAGGTTTTCATATCCTAATTCCTCCTCTAGTACTTAATACACAGCCAAGGAATAGTAAACATAATGCTGGTTCTCCAGCTTGCTAGAGTGTGCAGGTGACAGTGCCTCTACATGCTTCTTAGTTCTATCACCTGTATGTGTATGGTGTAACATGACCATGAAAAAATACTCACTACAGGGCCTGGTTCAGAGTAAGTGTTGAATACCTGATAGCTATTTTTAAATAACTATTACATGTGACTTCTTATAGTAAGTGTTAATACTTCAAGATTTAATATTAAGAATGATTGCAAACTTTTAATGAAAGCTTACCTAGTTGCTAAGGACTCTGAAAGCATTCTATATGCATGCATGCAATCTTCCCAGTTTCTCTATGAGATTAGTAGAACTCATTTATTTTTGCATAAGAGGAAACTGAGGGATGAATGGGTACGTGACTTGCCCAAGTTCTCACAACTGGTGAGCAGTGGAATAAGACAGTGATACAAAACTATGATTCCAAAGCACATACACTCCACTATTTGCAGCCTCACTGTTGTTAATTCTAATGATGACAAAAATAAAATATAAGAAATGAGTCATTTGAAAACATTACACACTTTTTACTTGAAAATATAAGTATTTTTGTTTGCCTTAACACCATAATCATTTTCCTTTCAATACTTTTATTAGGAGTACTCAATCAAAATTCATTTGGGTAGACTATATTTACAAGAAAAAAATCCCAGTAAAAACCTTTTATTTTTGGCATTTTGTTTCTATTGTAATGCAAAAGGGTTTGGATGGGAAATATGTAAGTGACTATTAATATTTTATTGAAGGAAATTTGGGAACAGCTTGGGGATAAATCTGCTTATATAAGTTATAGATGATTTTCTATATAGAATTTAAACTTTTACAGGTTCCTTTTATTGTGAAGATTAGCTTTTCAGAACTATTTTATATTTTGCTTTGCAGGAAATTATTTGAGTGATACAGAAAGAAATGGCCTTTGATTTTTATCATTAAAAAAATCCTTTTGATGATAGAAAGTGTAAAACTGATGGTTTAAATTATATAACTCATGATACCTTTGTGGTCAATTTCATATAATCAACATATTCCTAGTTCTAGGTTAAGTATATTATTGAAGGAATAATTATAACTTACTGTACCTTCCTGCAATTATGCTAAGTGGTTAACCTGTATAGTAGCACTATGAAGTATAATGACCCTCATTCTACAAAGAAGAAACTAGGACTTTCGAGAGTTTGAGGAAAACAGGCACATTCACACAGCTTCTAAAGGGGTAGAATTGGAACTGGAATGCAAGGACTATAGCATATCTCAACCTATTTTCATTTTATGAAGTGCTGTGTCATTTCCCAGAATCATTTAATTTTTGAAAAGGTAAGACATGCCTAGCATGCCTTTAATTTCTGTTTTTTTCTCTTTCTCCCCTTCAGTTTCTTTCTTCAGCCACTATTCCCCAACCACATTGTATAGTTCATTTATCTCTGTAAATCAGTTTGTTCACAAGTCTGTACTATTTGATATTTCTCACTTCTATTTATATATCTGTCCTTATCAGATGGTTGTTTCTTGTAGGATACAACTGAGCATATTTTTCAAAAAATAAAATTATGATTCTTGTACAAATAAAAAGTGAACAGTATCAAATATTTTTATCTAACTCATTAGTTCTTGAGTGGATCAGTCAAAGTTAAAAAGGGTTCAAAGAAGACTCAAAAAAAAAAAAGAAAAAGTAAAAACAGACTTTCATATAAACATAGATATAGACCACTGTAGAATATGAAATAAATTTACTAGTAGAGGCAAAATGGGTCAATATCCACAAGGTAGAAATTTAATCCCCATGGTTCACAAGAATGATTTCCAAATTGTAAGACCTGATCTAAGAGAAGGCTCAGAGTCCTATAGAATCAATAACTCTAGAAGAGTCTGCTTGAAAATGTGTTTCTTCTGTTTAAAGGCTGCTCATTAATCTTTTTGACCACCTCAAAGGTTTGTCCAAGACACTTATATCCTTCATACCCTTGTATGGTGCCAACTGATAAAATCATGGTTGAATAAACATATCATATGTATGTTTAGTCTTTTCCCTAATCAGGTGTGAGAATTCTGCTCAAGACAGCTATAGTGTAGAAAAAAGTATCCTTGAGTTAATCTAAAAAGATTTAGAAATCAGAACTGGAGTTTAGCAGTGTCATTAAGTAATTATGTGATAGTGGCAAGTCTTACCTTTTTTGAGTTGTATTCTTTTTGTTGGGAAATTCAGAATGAAAATATGAACTCTCAAATCTTACTTTGAAAACACAAGATTAAAAATGTAAAAATGCTTTATAAATTGCAAAGTGCCATCTAAAAGTAAATTGCTATTTTTATGATATTTACTACCAGTTTTCTCTGCAGATGTACATAGCTTCTACTTTTTTCATCCACTAGTGTACCATTAACTAGATTGCTGTGACAATGATACCTCTCTGGGAAGACAAAAAATCAAACAAATGTGTCTGCATTTAACACTATTTCAGCTCCACAGTAATTTGAGAATAGCTATTTGCTCTTTTGGAAGTTTATCCAACCTATGTGCCTGAATTAAAGCTTTAGAGATTTACCTTTTTCTTTCCAGAAAATTTCATGCTATGAACAGTATTTTTAAAGGTGTCTAGGCTTCTAGCTTAATGTGCACTCTAAATGGGGAGCCTTGCGATATGCTTTTCATTCTGATCTACTTTTGAAAATATTTTAGCGAGGAGGATAATTTTCATAGATTTCATCATTATGCTATGTCTGATAGAAGTAGTCACAGCTCAATCACTACATTTAAAAAAGGAAATAGATTTTTAGGTCTATTGCACACTTGCTGATTCCTGTGAAATGCTCTTTTCTGTGGTGTATAGTTTTTTGCCACTTCCTAATGTGAAATGTGTGGAATTGATAATATTGTAAAGATTTAAATAGAAATTTAAAGGTTTCTGAAGGAGAAGATCCATGCTGTATTTGGGTGTGATAATGTTGCAGGCTTTCATCTGTAATAGTCCTGTCATAGTGAGGTGATGAGTTGGAAAAATAATTCAAAAGAAGATAAAATAGAAAAAAAAAAACTGGTGAATAACGAGCACTAAACCTTTGTTTCATTAGTCCACAAACTTACTTTTTGATGATCATAGTTTAATACCCTGGACTTCTGACTTTTCTAATCTATTTTTCACCTTTCCCCCACATACTAACATCTATACTGTGTCTAGTCATGAACAAAAAAGGGGAGTGGAGACCTAAGAAATAGAAATTTAATCTGACAGATGGGAGAATAGCATCTTAAATATTACTCTGTGAAAATGTTATAATCGAAAGAAGTAGAAATAAAATAGTTAGTGAGAAATTTGGCCAATCCTATGGATTCTAGGTGCATGTGCTGTAGAAAGAAGGCTCAAATTTATCCCACATTAACTTAGCTGGTTTAGCCCTTACAGACAACTATCTAAACTATCCTGATAAAGCAGAGGATGAAAAAAGTGACTCTAATAACAGGTAACATACAATTTTCCCTTTAGTCTCAGACAGTAGATCCTTCTAAGTTCAGTCTGGTAGGTGTGATGCATCCCAACACACAAGATGAAATTCCAGGTACCTATGAGGCATGGTCAATGAAAACCATCTCTGCAGGTCAAGTTTCATGACTTGACACACACAGTAAGGAGAGGGTGTGGAATGCATTGAAAGTTTGATGAGACTGTTGAGAGAATCTGTAGAGAATACACATAGTGAATGTACTGTTTAGTTCCCTATTCCTTGTAGAAGGGCAAGCTAGTGGAATAGGAAGATTGGGAAGCATTGACATTGGCTAACACTCAGAAAAGATCAACATGTACTGTCACACATCCACAAAATTGCATGTGAGTTAAGACATAGTATTTGGAGCAAATGTTGATTGTTATGTCTAATTTTATGCTAAACAATAATTAGATACATTCTTTATTTGTAAACAATAATTAGATACATTCAATAATTAGATACATTATTGGCTAAATACTTCAAATAGGTTTTTGACTATTGTAAATAGTCATTATCAATAGATAATGATAAATATCAATAGATATTTAATAAATATTTGCTGATTTATGAATTGATGTTGGATTTTAGATTAGCAAACGGGTCAGACGGCACAGCAAATTTTCAGAAAATGAAGGAGTGTCTCATAAGGAACTTGTCCTAAGGGGAGGAGTCAGGGATGTAGATATTAACCTTATAATGAAATTGAAGTCCTCAGGTAAGAATTTAAGAAGAAGAGTCCATGCTAGTTATCTTCTACTTGAACCAAGGGAGAAAAATAACTACAAATAAGAGCTGAAAGAGAAGCCTTACTTAGCTATGAAATGCATTGTGGACCGTTTAAAGGGTATAATCTCAGAGAGGGCCTCCCTGGTGGCGCAATGGTTTAAGTCTCAGCACTATGAAGCTATTCGCAGCACTGCAGCAGGAGTTCGATACCATGCCAGGTTGCTTCCCACATGGTGCAGCAGACCTCTCCTGTCTCTCCCGCTGCTCCCCTCAGAGGTGTATTTTAGTCAATCTACCTGTTCTAATCACCACTCTGTCTCTGGTGAATCCTTTCACCCCTCCCCCCACCAACACACCTCTGCCCTATACCTCAATTCTCGTATGCATAAGTAAATAAATCTTAAAAAAAAAAAATCTCAAAAAGAGAATAATATCTCCAGGCTACTCTCTCCTCACTCATGTCCTTACTCTGGGGTGTCATGGACCAATAGGAAGCTTCAAAAGTCTGAAAGGTCAAAGAACCCCAGAAAGGAGAGATTCTGACCTTGCTGATTAACTGGACTGTTAATAGCCCTCAATGAAAGAGTAAACTTGATCTTGGAAACTATGCATTAAGGAGGACACAAAGGAGATTCCTTGGTGCTGAGCAGAATGTTTAGAAACAATGGATCATTCAGTTGAGAGCTGAGTTTCTGGGGACTTGGCAGAGGACTAAAGACAGCAGACTGGTGACGGAACTCACATAGTATGGATACCGAGTTCAAAGCAAATTTACACAAAACTCATAGAATGGTGAAGAACGAAGAATGTGGTTTACATAGAGTCAACATATTTATTTAAAGTTAATCTGATTTTTGCAACTCTTGAAGAAGTGGAAAGATCAGCTGAGTTGACCACATGAGCACAGATTTTAAAGTGTGAAGCCAATAAATTAATCAATTTGCATGGTCAACATTCCACTCCATTAAAATTTCTTGTTTTGCAAAAGAGAATTTATAAGGCAATGAAGCCCTGAAAATGCTGTCTACGTCAGCCTAATATGCCACCATGTAGTAAAAAACAGGAAGAAAAAAGGCTAAAACAATCATCTGTGGTTTCAGGCCTAAACGCTTAAGTTCCTTGAATAAAGCTGTGGGAGATCAACACCTGCATATTTTCCAACATGATCTCATTTTATAATGGGCATTTGGTGAGTGTTCTGTGGTTCCAGGTGTCATTCTCTTCTTATTCTCTGGCATTCTGAAAAGTAACATTTGCATGACAAACGATTGCACCTCTTTTGGCAGTAAAGAGCCATTCTGCTGTGGAAGATATGCAGAGAGAGACCTGCCAAAGAGGCCAGTTTAATATAACTCTTTTGTTTTTCTTTTTTTTTTAAATTTTTTTAAAGATTTATTTATTTATGCATACAAGCTGGGGTACAGGCCAGAGGCGTGGGGTGGCAAGAGGGTTCACCAGAGACGGAATGGGGAGTAGAACAGGCAGATGGATGGAAACACACTGCTGAGGGGAGCAGCGGGCAAGGCAGGAGAGATCTGCCACACCACGTGGGACTCTCTCTAGCCAGCCGTGGAACTCGTGTCGCCGCTGCCGACAGCCCACAGCAGCACAGCGCCACCAGGGAAGCCCGGGTTTAACACAACTCTTATTTGCTTGGCTAGCTCCTTTTGGACTTCTCTTCCTATCTGTGGGGTTGAGGCCCTGAATGTACTGTGGCAAGACACAGAGTTAAGAAGTTTCTGCAACTCTTGGAGTTAAATCCACTTGATATAAGTCATCCAGGCATTTCTTCTGCATAAATGGAACAGATGACTTAGGAAAAATTTAAAGTGGGTCAGTGATGACACATCTTAATATTCTTCTGGTTCTTTTGAAGTATTCATAAAAATTAAAATACATTCCTGTGGAACAGATCATGTTTTGCACATATATAATCCATCCTTAATTTTGTCCTTTGCAAAAGTCAATGCCATAGACTGAAGTATAAAATAGTTTTAAAAAAAATACAACTCAAATTGATCAGGTATGTAGATACTTTCCCCCTTTTCTTATTTCTCCATTATTACTTGGCTTTCAATATAGCCACACGGAAAAAAAATTGTGTAGAAAATATACCATTTTGGCCTTTCATTAAATGTAGAGAGAGGTAGGGGCAGAGTTGTTGGAAATGATCTTTTGTGTGTGAGTTGATGAACTAGGGGAAAAAAAGCAAAATATATATGGTTGAAAGTCAGAACAAAGAAATTTTAAAAGTCACATTTGAAAGCAGAGGAAAAGACAAAGCTTTCAGGTTGAAATTCTGTTTAGATGGTACTATTACAATTCTCATTTGCTCACTGAAAGAATAGGACTAAACACTTAATATGCGCCAGCCAATATGCTGGGAATTGGAAATAAAGTTCATGCTATGCAAAAGATTTTGAATGTCTGGGGAGAAAATATATACATGCTAATAATATCAGCTGATAATAGCTGCTAATGTGTTTTTCTATCAAAAGAAAGGATATTCCAAAATGTTCACAAATCAGGCTAAGTGCCTTTCAGAATTCATATCTAAATTATCTTAAAGGTCAACAAATTTATACTTTCACCAAGATTTATTTTCTAAGTTTTACATATACAACTCTATAGCCAATATATCCACTTGGACATTTCAAGGGCACCTAATATTCAAAGGGCTAATAATCTTCTAAACAAAACAGCTCCTGTTTCAATGTTTCCTAGCACGCTAACTGACCCTGGCAGCATCCCATAGCAAAACTCATAAATCCTATGTATCTTTGAATCAGCTGTGATATTTCCCTCTTCTCCACCACTGTTCAAATTCACTACCAGTTTTCTTCTCTTCTCACTTTTGAATATCTTATATCCAAGTGTGCCTCCTTCTCCAGTGCCACCACTGTATCATAAACAAATAATTTCTATCATTTAGATTCCTACATTGGCCTAGAAACTTTTTTTCCCAGCTACTTTGAGCCCTTCCCCATTCCTTTTCCATACTGATGCCATACTACTGTTTCAAAATACAGTTCATATGTTATCTCTCTAAAGCAAATCCTTCAGTGTTTGCCATGCTCTCAGGATAAACATTAGAGTCTTCATAAGGCAGATCAATTGATTTCTCTCTGGAACAAGTTATAGAAAAAGTAGCCCATACTGGCTGCTGCAAATAAAGGATTTTTCAATTAGAGATATTAAAAGTCTAGGGAAGTGGCTCACTTCAGGTATAAATTGAAGCACCTGCTCCCCTTCCTCCACCCAGCAGAGTCCAGGTGAGTCTGGGGCTCCTAGGGGTCCTTGTGTGATGTTAATAAGGAATATTTGTCATTTTAAGTTACTGATAGTGTCAGTGTTTTTCCTTTCCAGCTTAACCCAGAGAAAACCAAATGCAGACCTTAATATTTTTTTGAATGTGGTGGTGCCATAACATAAACACCAAAATACGTGTCATGGGCTACAAGGACAGGGGTGGCAGTGAAAATGTCGTAAGAGAATGGAAAAGAGAATACCACAAGATTCTGTTGTGAAATATTTGGTAAAGTGATCACTTGGAAGACAAAACATGTACCTTTGGACTTCAGGTAGAAAAGTTTTCAGCAAAATGTTGACAACCTGCATTGATTATTGTTCACTCCATTTGAAAAGTTACTTCGATTAGGGAATGATCACAGGAAAAAAATGGTTTTCAAGTAGACAAAGAAAGGAGAATACAGAAACTTAAAGACTTACAGAGTTGAAAGTGCATGTTCTTCATTTCTAGCTGGTAGAAGAGTCTCAAAGTAAGATCTAACTTGAAGATAAAGACAAAATCAAGAGTGTGGTGATAGATATCATTTCAGGACAAAGACTAAATCAAAGGCCTAATTGTCAAAACTTTGCTTAAGTCTGATTATATTAAGCCACCCTCAGTAAATCACTCCATTTGGACGAAATTTCTAAAAGATGAGAGTGCATTGTTGTGGCCTCGTGGAAGACTGGAACATCAACGAACTTAAATTAACTCTAGAAAATAGTGAAGAAGATATATCTCAGAGGGAACTGTTAACCAAAGAGATTAAAAAAAAAAAAAAAAACTAGCAAAGCTTTGGAGAGCGTTCCATTGCCAAATGTGCCCTCTACCTTGATTAAAAAGACAAATTTCTCAACAAAAGTTTCCTTTATTACCAAAACTCTTTGTTTGTTCAGTGACAAAGATGGCACACCTCAGAGACTTCTCAACCTATGGTCAAAGAGCCTATCTCCAAATACAGAACTGGGACCCTGGAGAACAATGAATAGCGTTATTAATTCTATGGAACTTGGATTTGAACTGGCATAACGAGAAGGTTCAAGGCAATCTCCCATTTGGCTAGTGGGATTTCAGAATATCTATGAACCAGTGATTATCATTAACATTTGATTTTCTTTTATATTTTTCTATGACAACTCATGGGACCATCCTGTCCCTATTCTTCACTGTAATTTGTGATGTGATGGTGATAACTTGGTTATATGTGATGGTGATAACTTTATTGAATTGAAGTTTCTTCGTGAAAGAGAAGCTTTAACAGCATCTAACACAGATCATATGGTTTTGAACTTTAGGCCTATTTTCACTTATATAAAAGAAATGTAAGTGCTTTTGGGAGGGGGTGCTTGTATATTTTCTCTGCAGTATAGAAACAAATGCTATGGTCAGTAATAGTATTAGTTTATAATCATTCATACTCCATGCATGTGCCAGGGTTCTTGCTGCCGCCAACTTTGGGTCTGGACATGTGGCACAACTTTGCCCATTTTATATGACTTCTGACACATCTCAACACAGGTTTAACTGTGATTGAATGATTTGACTGGGGTCTTCTAGCTGTAGGAGTTCCCCATGAGCAGTTTTCCTAGTTGGAAGCTCCTCCTTTGGCTCAGTCTGGCTTGAGAAGACAAAGGAAACCAAAGCAACGCCTAGGGAAGCCACAATGAAGCCACAAACCTCATGTAATGTACATGTGAAATGAATAGTTGTTAAACACTGAGATTTAAAAAAATTTCCTTCTTACTACATAACCCAGAAAACACCAATTTCATTATTTTACATTTTAATAAAGTGAGAAAATTGTTATAATAGAATGCTAGGTGATAACAGCAGGGTATATATTTGTAAGTACAGAATAATCCCAATTCTATAAAAAAAAAATAGAAATATATGTGTTCATTAGAGGGAAATACCAAAATGTGAGAATGACTCTTTTTGAATAGCATTTTTTAGAGAGAGAACTTATTTTGTATTCATACAATCTCTATTTTCAATTCTTGTTCAGCCATTTACTGGCCACGTGATGTTGAAGTAAACAATTTACTTTCACTCTTTTTTAGCCATATCTGTGTCTACCTCAGATAGACATATCTTTAGCCATATCTGTGTCTATCTGTGTCTAGGGATAGACTGAGATTAGGTAAGACATGAAGGTATAAGCATTCATTTGCATACATAAATTAGCACAGTACTTCCAAGTAAGCTGTAAATAAATGTTAGCTAGTATCATAATAGTTACTTTGATATTATGATAATTTTCTTATTTTCCAATTTTTTAAATGCTGGATGAATGTAACCTTTAGTCACAAAAATATCAAAATCCAAAGGTAGAAAATTAAACTGCCAAGTTCTAATATAAAAACATCATCAAATGCTAACCAGCCTCTTAATGATAAGGAATGGCGCCTAGTCACACAGAACAGCGAGCAGCCAGCCGAAGCGCAGAGCAGAAGCGTGCTGAAGCTATTCTGATTAACAGTAGATGGTCATCAGAGAGCTTAACTGATTAATCTCCATATATTATAAAGAACAAGTTGAAAGTGACCTAGAAATGAGAAAAAGGACAGAGGAGTCACTGCAAAAGATACTTCTTTTTGCATCCCACTGGGTACTTAAGAACATCTTTTGTACCCAGTGGGATGCAGTTTGATAAAGTCCTGGCTTCCAAGCTAGGAAAAATACCTAATGAAGACTCAATGCCTGCAGAGAGGGAATAGGCTGAAGTCTAAGCTTTGACATCTCTTTAATGGGAAACAACTCAGAGATTGAAACTTTTCAGCAGAGTTAAAGGACTTCTTAAGTATAAACCTTACAAGGTCTCTAAGATCACAAGGGTCTTCTGAGGTCAAATTTGCCCAAAACTTGCTGGGTCAGCAGTGAATAAAAAAGACATAGGTTGTTTTTATAAGTACTACAGTGTAGATAAACTTTCTTCAGTTGAGAAACGGAAGAACATGTTTTTTTTGCGACAATCATTTATGGCAATACAGCATGAAAAGAACTATAGAAGGGGTCACAGAAACCACTTAACTTGGTTCCGAAATTTCTCCATGACTTTGACATGATGTTTTGTATCTTGAGATTGCAGATACTTCAGTTATTACAGTTTTGTTATATATCTTTCATATCACCCTATAACATTTTGATATTATTGAATGTCTTCACATCTTGATACAAATAATTTAACATAATATGTAGCAGCTACAGATAGTTGATGCCTGAAAACAGGTACTTTCAAAATGGAAGTATAAAATGAAACACAGTTTACAAGTATTAGAATGCAACTTGATGCTTCATAAGTGTGCAACAAGTGAACATTACTCAGATCAAGAAACAACATTACCAGCAACCCAGATTCCTCTCTGATTCCCTGGAGTCCTTTCCTTTTCAAGTGTTTTCTCCATTTGGTGTAGTTTTGGTTTCCTCTCAATGTGGAAACCTGAGTGTTTCGGTAAACAAGGAAAGCTCACTTAGCTTTTCTTATACAATCTTTAGGGATCATGCTCCATCATCTCTGTGATACTTTATTGGTTACAAGTAGGTTATAAAATCACCTAGATTTTAGGGGAAGGAAATTAGATTCCACACCTGAAGGGGGTTTACCAAGTCCCTAGAACATTTGGTAAACTTCTACAAAAGGCCAAATAGTAAATATATGTGCTTTTGTGGGCTACATAAAAACTCAGTCATATATTCTTCATTATTTTATGAAAATAACTTCTGGGAAGTATAAAATGAAAAATAACTTCTGAGAAGTATAAAAAGCAAGGTAACGTACACCTAGATTGGTAGTTTACCAGTTTCTGTTCCAGAAGAACATGTGGGATGAAGAATATTGTTTCAGCCGCCTTTGGAAAACACAATACGCTATAAAAATGAAAATGAAGGGACCCTCAGGCCTGTGACAAAGATGGTTTCTGAGTCTGCGTCTCAGAGTGTATGTGATAGAGTAGAAAATTAGATTCGGGGTAAAGGAAGGAAACTATGCCATGAAAATTTAATATTGGTTTTATATTTTATTTCAACCATAGTTGTCAGTCACGATGCCCTTATTTTTTAAACAGCTTCTAAATTCTGGGGACTGTGTGACGC
>PVIJ01011850.1:38451-52806 GCA_004024925.1 Scalopus aquaticus
ATATATATATATATATATATATATATATATACACCAGCACTACATGGGCAGTGCTGTAGGAAACATTTATGAAGAGTGCTCTGATATTAGTGCTCAGAAAAAATATTAGCTTTGTCTCAAAAGATGGCTTCAAAGTAGAGGGGATGTTTGCACTAGTTTTTGGAGGTTAAACTTAAGTTATGAAGCATAGAAAGGAAAGAGGGGTAGGGGAAAATGCCTAAGAAAATAGTCATGAAAATGCATACCATATTCAGTGAACTATGAATTAGTTGGGATTGCAAAAGTTTAGGAGGAATGGTATGGGAGTAATAAAAAAATAGACAACTAGAAGCAATTTCTGAAGAATTTCCTGTAACATGCTAAAATGTTTGTGGTTTTGAGCAGGAAATTTCAAACCTCATTGAAATTCTTTGAGGTGCTCCAGGAGATAGGGAATAAAAAAAACTCAGTGGGCAAAACATTAGGCCCTCCCATTTCCATCCATATTTTGTCCAGAGAAACTCTCTTTTAATCTATTGACTTATTTGAAGAGGAATTGATAATCATTATTTAAAAAATGTTAAAATGAATTGGTAATCATTACTATATGCAGTGGAGAGTCATCAAATATTTTAAAGAAGGGAATGATATGCTGAATTATGGTGGTTTAAAGTATTGTTCTGATCATTTTATAAAGACCAGGCAGTTTAGAAAAAAAAAAGACATTTAAAGCAGGGCAGCAATTTGAAAAAGCTTCAATTAAAGGCAATGGTAGTATGGATTTTAATAAATGCATTCAGGAAGCATTTTTAAGGTAATGCAAAAAGAAACTGAATGTAAATGGAATTGGAAATGTGGAGCCAAATGATGGTTCTTAAGATAATTGCAAAGTTAACTCTCATGCAAATAGAATAAGAAAAACAGGTACAACATTTGAGAACGATAATGAGATTCATTATGAGCATAATAAGTTTGAGGTATTATCAAAATAACAATATTCAGCAAGCAGTTGAAAATACATATTGGAGCATGAGATAAAAGTTAGAAAATCTTTAGGAGAGAGAATTCAGCTAAAGACTTAGGAGCCGATGATGTCCCAAAGGGATATACGCAACAAAAGAGAAAAATAAATCATGACTGAACTCTAGAGAGGTAGTCATTTAAGAACTAAAGAAAGGGAGTAAAGAGAATAATTGAGTAATAAAGAATAAAGAAAGAACAGTCCAAGAATCCAAATTAAAACAGAACCCAAAATGAAGTAGTGAACAGAATCAAACTGTTCAGAGATAAAATAATGTAAAATGATAATTCAAAGAAGTAACTAGATACTGGAGTGAGAAAACCTTAAGGGAGTTTTGCATAAGTTTCAGTAGAAATATGAGAAATATTGGGTACGTGATTTCTAGGCTCTGTGGTTTTGATTCATTCTGTATTTCATATTACTTGTTGCATCAATTTGTACTGATTTATAATTATAAGTGCAAAAATTGTGGTCAGGAGTCTACAAAGAAATAAATGAAATCAATAGCACAGAAAAATTGTGAAATGTTATAATCTTTTAGTATCGAATTCAATGTAATCTATATAGATTTTGAATTATTACGATGCATACCAGAAATTTATATAATATAATGTAGTGTCATTTTAATAATAAATCTTTCAAACATCTTTGGACAGTGAAAAAGAACAAAATTCACATTTAAAATCATTTCCTGAAAATTTTCAAATTTCAAATTTTAATTTTAAATGTGTCTGCTAAAAATTAGTTCCAGAATGAAATATTAAAGTGTATGTCTGAGAATGCCAAGTTTATCTGGGAAAACTTACATGGAACAGCAAATAAAACTACTAAATTGCAATAAAAAGAAAATATTATTTTAGTCTCTAGGAAAAAGTTACTTGTGAGAGAAATCAAAATTTTTTGGACATTTCAATAATAATAAGCTTATGCCAGATGGCAATAAACAGCACATTTTATACTCTTAAGAAAGAACCTGTGAGACAATAATTTTATATGTAACTTATTGACTTTCAAATAAAAAGTCTGCATTTTTATGCATAAAAAGTATATAGTATTCCCACTATCACTTTCTCATGAAACATTATATCCACAACTTTTCCTAAGGGACATATTAAAGCATGAGATTTGATTACCAAATAAAAGAATAAACATAAGAACTGGTGATGAACATGAAAAAAAATCATTTCCTTCAAAACTAAACAAGACTAAATAATGGTGGTAAAAAAGAAATTAGCTGTTATAATAATGGTTATAAAAGAGAATGAAGTGTGTCATAGCTATATGCGCTAATAAAGCATTAAGAGTAGAGCCATAAAAAATAAGAAAAATGAGGGGGTCGTATTAAAGGTGGAATAAATTTTGATTACTGTGTAGTTATTATGAGTAAAATTTATTATTTGATATCAAATTCCATGGAAAAGGGAGTTGAGAGGAAAGAACGGGTTAATAAATCATATTATTGTTCATATTGAAATACTATAAAGAGAAAAAAGAAAAAAAGACACCATATAAAGTTATACTACTAAAATAAATACAAATAAAAATCTTCATAAACATAAAAATTAAGATGAATAAATAAACCACATAATGAAATAATATATAAAATGAACAGAGCAGTAACAGAATAAACCTCAATTTGCACCAACGAATGCAAATGACCTTATCTCACCTATGAAATAAAAAGATTTCATATTGTCTAACAAAGAACATGTTAGGTAACATATTGGCAGAGTGTTTCAGAATAGACTAGGCAAATAAAACATGGTGCATCCATCAAAGAGAAAGAGTAATGGGATGATGTGAATGCCATATAACTAAATGAAGAGTATTTCTAAATAGCTTATCTGAAATAACCATTGAATATTATATTTATTACTTAAACGTCATATCTGTCTTTTAAAATAAATGACAGTGATCAGGAAATATAAATCTGTAATTAAGATCCTTCACTGTTTTGTAGGGTAGAAGTGTGGGGGACACATATCCTCCCCAAAATGGGAATTGTTGTCAGAGAATGAGTACTCAGCACAAAGACCAGAGTCTCTAGTTTTAGTCACTGATTTAAGACAGAAACAAGAACACAGTGTGTGTGTGTGTGTGTGTGTGTGTGTGTGTGTGTGTGTGTGAGAGAGAGAGAGAGAGAGAGAGAGTTGGTTATTCTATGTTAGTGAGATTGGCACCTGGTGACCGAGGAGGCACAAGAAGGCATAATGTCTCAGAGGTGACGTAAGGTATCATTTTGCAATATATGCTATCAAGTCATCACATTGGATAGCTTAAACTTAGACATTTATAAAATAACATTATTTATTAGTATCATATTATGTTGATCATATATAATTAATGCATTAACATGTAATATTAACAATATGTTGTACACTGACATAAAATGGTATATGTCAGTTATAAATTACATATCAATAAAGATGAGGGGGAAGACAAATGAACAAAATGAACACTTGAATTATAAATAATGCACACTTGTTTGAAATGAAAAAAATCCATGTAGACAAGATGTGGTGATTTATTCTTTAAAGGAGTGGTATTAATAAGTTGCATTCACTGTGGTTCTGAAAATTGATGTTTAAGTAATAGTCTGTTGTGTGAACTAAAAAAAGTCATTTTAGAAAAAGAAGAATCAGATAGGAGAGAGAAGGCACAAGAAAGCAGAGTAATTTGATTCAGAAAAGGGAGGTGAAGAGAACACGGGAAAAGTATGACAGTAAGAACAGAAGGCAGGAAAGGAATAGATTTGTATATGGGGCAGAAAAAACATTGACTGTGTTGCCAATAGTGTGAATCCACATAAAAAGTAGTGAAATAACCTGCTTCCCTGAAATGAAGAGAAAGGCTGGTCACACTTTTAATGTGGATGTTATTCTAGAGAGAAAGGTAGGAATTTCTATCTGTAGCTAAAATAGAGTGCTGGACTCACATTGTTGAAAACTACACTATTCTTAGAAACTACTGAATAAAAGACTTCCTATTATAAGAAAAACACATGCATGAAATATGCAGAGAGCTATACCGCCATCTCTTCTATGGCCAGCATCAGTGATCTTTTTCCATACAGAGCCTGCATGTGCTCCACTGCATTTCTCAGTGAAGTGCTTCAGGCAGCCACTGCCTGACCAAGTTGGCCTGTGAGCAAATATCGATTTCCCTTATCTTTGTTGAATCGCTAAGCTTGTACTATTCAAATTAACACAATGTCATCAAATAATATAGCTAGAGAGGCATCACTTACTCCTACCCACAGTGTTGAATTTTGGATTACAGCCTTCTCAAATATTAACCTACAACTTGGCTGAAAATAGAAGCTTTGGGTGGGGAGAAGGGGTGTTAAAAGCAGGGGATATTTTTGGGTCAATAAGTAGACATTTTTTAGCTTTCCTCCTTTTTATTAATCTATTTCCTAAATGTTATGGATTGAATTATGTCCCTCCCAAATTTATATATTGAAACTCTGACTATCTCAGAATATGACTGTATTTGAAAATAGTCTTTACAGAGATAAGGTGAAGTGGAGTTGTTTGGGTGGGTCCTAAGACAACATAACTGGTGTCCTTCTAAGAAGACAACACAGACTGAGGCACAGCCATGTGAGGCCACAGGAAGAGGGTAGGAATGTTTGGATTCAGAAGAAATGGAGGACCGACAGCTTGATCTGAGAATTCTAACCTTCAGAATGGCAGGGTATTTTTTTTGTCTTGCTTTGTTTATTTTTTTACAGAGCAGTTCTATTAACTAGAGCAAAGAGAAACATTTCTTTCTTTAACACAAACGGTTAAAAGGCAGGGATGTTAACTGACTACCCTGATTTTTTTTTAAAGATTTATTTATTTATTTATGCATACAAGCTGGGTGTAGGCCAGATGTGTGTGGGGTGAAGGATTCATCAGAGACAGAGTGGGGAGTAGGACAGGCAGACTGACTGAAATACACTGTTGAGGGGAGCAGTGGGCGAGACAGGAGAGGTCTGCTGCGCCATGTGGAATTCTCCCTGGCCAGGGATTGAACTCACACTGTGGTGACTCTGGATAGCTTCACAGTGCTAAGACTTAGCCCGTTGTGCCACCAGGGAGGTCCCCTGACTACCCTGATTTTTGATGGATTAATAAAATCTGCCTTTTTCCACCTAAAACTTTACTTTTGAAAATAAAATTGTTGGGCCTCCCTGGTGACCCAGGGGTTAAATTCTCAGCCACTGCAGCTTGAATTTGACTCCTGGCCAGGGAGCTGATCCATCTGGCTCAGCAGACCTCTCCTGTCTGGCCCGCTGCTCCCCTCAGCAGTGTTCTTCAGTAGATTGGCCTATTCTGCTCCCCACTTTCATTTGAATCAGGTACTAGTCTGTTGTTTGAGAAACCTGCCAAAGCACCTACAATGCTATTTTTACCTTTTTATAATTTCATATTTAACATCCATAGTCTGTGCATTGGTCTATAGACAACTTAGTTCTGATAATCTAATTATATTTTTAAGTGATTCAGTTTATCTGTGTTCTTTTTTAGTGTTTTTCTTTCTTCCCCGCCCCCACAGTCCCTTTCTGTCATTCGTATGTCATTAGTGTTCTATATAGTATAGCCCCCATGCTTGTATCTAGATATATTTATCCCTTTAAAATAAGACTTACAAGTATCTTGTTGAAAATATTTTCTTCCTAATAATTTTCTCAATAATTTTGTGAGGTAGATGAACTCTCCTTATTTTACAGATCTGGGTTTAAGATCTGTGATAATGGCTTTATGTCAAAGAAGGGACTACTCTCTTAAAAACTAGGATTAATATCACATAAGAATCTCAAAGTAAAATAATATGTCTGCAAGGCATATATGACTCACTTGGTCGTATTTGTGAATCTATAAAACTTATTAACAAAAATTGTAAACTCATATTTAGTGAGATACACACATAAGAATACCAGCACCTTCTGTGTCTGTTTAAATAGGAAGGATAATGTGATACCCAATGAGACAGATACAGGCATGTTTATACATTCAGACACACATGAAAGACAAATTTTAAATTCTAAATAATTGCAAATCACTGATCATAACACGTTTTAGATTTTGAACCATCTACTATGCTTCTTTATTTGCTGAATGTGTGAATAACTTTCAAAACTCAGATCAAGAGTCACTTTACAAAACACCTTTTGACTCTCCCTAAGTAGCACTGACAAATCTTTCTGTGTAAAGCTTGATTTTGTTAAACATTTGATATCCTATTGCCTGTATTTATTTGTATGACTGATATTTTTTTGTTACTGGATCACAAAATCTCTGAGTATGAGAATGTGTTTATCTTTACATCTTTAATATTTTGCACTGTTTGGCATGTAAGTTCTCAGTGAACGTGCTGAATTAAAGAATGAGTATGGAGCGATATCAAGGTATAAGAACCTATGAATATGGTTTTTGTAGGGTGCAGACAGCCTAAGAAATTTTGTGCTTGCATTCTTGCATTGAACATTTGAAGCCTGTTAATGCTTCTGAACTGTTAAGAGATGGAGCTAGGCTAATAGAAATAATACTAATGAGTATAATGCTTATAGATCATATCCCAGTGCCTACTATAGTAACATTAAGTATAAACGAATAATGGATAAAATGATAATTAATATCTTTATTTACTGCTGAGTAAATAAGACCACTTGTAGGTTTGACTGAGAAAATATAGAATCTTAATATATTTTTGAAATTGCTGAAAGTGTTAAATAACAAATACAAAATAAGTATCCAAAAGGTTTTTGAGAATCAAATCTCTGAAAATGTAATAAGCAAATGTGCTTAGCACTCAGTCTTGATAAGCAGTATATATGATGAAAAGGGAAAAAGATGCACCTATTCAGATACTAATTATATCTCCCTGAAGTAACTAGAATACTTTGCTAGGATTCAGAAGGACAGTAGCGTCACAACTAAATGCATGTAAGAACAATTTAACTGAAAATTCCTCCACATTTCTGATTGTTGATAATCATATGGTTGGCTAACGAAGGCCTATGTCCTTGCTCAATGCTCATGAACATTCCATTTGCTTTGTCATACTATAGCAGAGGATGACTGTTGCAGATGGAATATAAGATTTCTTCAGTAAAGGGTATGGATAATGAAGTTAAAAAGGAAGGAGAAAATCTTGCAATACTATTCAGCATATTTGCATTTTATCATCATTTACGTATTTAATTTTCTGTGTATTTCTAAGTAGCAATCTCTATTTCAGCCATCAGGAATCTATGCCATTGCAAAGGCAGACTTGTGTGAAATGATGAAGTTTGCTTCCTGACTTTTAAAAGCAAAATCTGGCATGTTCATTTGCAAGTGAAGGAATTTGTGGTCGTGGCCAACAGCCACATTCCTCTTCAATGATTCTAAAAAAGACATTTCATTATGAATAAAGAAAAATTATATTTAAATCAGATTGCATAATTTTTTACATGAATCAGTTGCATTTTTGGTTTTCCCCTACTATTTTCTGACATGTGTACCTTGTCAGTGAACGTCATTTTCTCATTGACTCCAGTAGCATTGATTAGTCTTCAGTTTTTGTTTGTGGATCTCTACAGTCTGGAGCATCCTCACACTTCTCTTTACTGTACAAGTTCTCCATATTTTAGAAGACTGAACATTTGTTTTCCTTTCCTTTTCTTTTTAAAGGATTTTATTTATTTTTGATTAGAACTGGGGTGTAGGCCAGCAGTGTGGAGAGGGGTGTGTGAGGTGGTGAGAGGAGTCACCAGAGACAGTTGGGAGCAGAATAAGCGGAACTACTAAAATACACTGTTGAGGAGACCAGTGGGAGAGACAGGAGAGGTCTGTTGTGCCACGTGGGTCAGCTCCCTGGCTGGGAATAGAATTCAGGCTGTAGTGGTGATAGCACTGAGACTTAACCCCTAAGCCACTAGGGAGGCCCCTGTTTTTTTTTTTTTTTTTAATCAAAAACCTTTCAGAAACATTTTGACAGTCTTTTTATTGGATCTTAATTGTTTTAAATAAATATTGACCTCCTATTTCTATACTTGTGGTGAGACTCTTAATGATTAGGGCATGCCTCTTATTTTTTATTGTTCCCTATTTTAGTAAACTTAGTAGTAAGCACAAATTCAAAAAATATTTGGGAACTGAAATAAATGAAATTGAAAATACATTTTATATTAGGAAAAGTCGTTATCAAATGCTTTATGAAAAATATTTTAAGAATAAAGTAGGGCCTCCCTGGTGGTGCAATGGGTTAAATGCAGCACTGTGGGGCTGTCCAGAGCCACTGCAGCATGAGTTCAATACCTGGCCAGGGAGATTCTCATATGGCACAGCAGACATCTCCTGCCTCGCCTGCTGCTCCCCTCAGCAGTGTACTTCAGTCGCTCTGACTGCTCTGCTTCCCACTCTGTCTCTGGTGAATCCTCTTACCACCCCACACCTCTGGCATACACCACAGCTTGTATGCATAAATAAATAAATCTTAAACAAAAAAAACAACTCCAATAAGAGCATCCCATCTCCATTAAAAAAAAAATGAAGTGGCATGTGATTGACAGTATAAATGAAATGCTACCCAGCTATAAAAATGGATGAACTGCTGCTGTTTGCAACAAAATAGATGCAACTGGAGTGGATAATGCTAAGTGAAATAAATCGCATGGGGAAAACAAATACTTAACATGGAATATAGAGAAACATAACAAAAGGTCTGTCAAAACCAAACCGATAATAAATTCTTAGCATCTGGCTGCAAACCTGAGGCAACCAGAGGGAGAAAGGGTGGTGAGGTGGTGTAACCAGTGGCTGAGGCCAAAGTTCATTACAGATGCTGGGGGTTGCTGGAGGATAGATAGCCCCAGGAAAAAATGCTAAAAAGTATCTCTTTTGAGGTGGAGTGACTGATAAAAAAAAAAAAATATATATATATATATATATATATATATATATATATATATATATATATATATATATATATAAGGGACAGCAGAAGGGGCCACAGAAGCATTTAGTCCCCAGGATTTAGAGTTCCAGATTGAGCGTTTTTGGATCTTCAATGACTTTGAGGTCAGTGATGTTGGCCCTCACTGTGCCGATCTTTGAATGGAAAAGTTTGAATGTTTTGCGAGTAACTGAGCAACTAAACTGTTCCTGGTTTTGTTGCTGTTACAGCTGAGGAAAGAAGGCGAAGACCAGGAGCAGGGCTCCTTGCTAAAGTGCATGAGTGCAGCTGTTTGTCCGGCCATTTGGCCTCTGCATCTGCTGTTTTTTTTTTTTTTTAAGATTTATTTATTTTTTATACATACAAGCTGAGGCACAGGCCAGAGACGTGGGGCGGCGAGAGGGTTCACCAGAGACAGAGTGGGGAGCAGAACAGGCAGATCAGAAATACACTGTAGAGGGGAGCAGCGGGCGAGGCAGGAGAGGTCTGCCACACCATGTGGGATTCTCCCTGGCTGGGGATCGAACTCGCGTGGCCGCTGCCGACAGCTCCACAGCACAGCGCTTAACCGCTGCGCCACCGAGGAGGCCCTGCATCTGCTGTTTTGAGCGTTGTTGGTGGTGCTGTTTTGGGACATTCTGGCAGCTCCAGGAGCATCTCCTGTTGTGTCTTCTCTTGTCCTCCTGAGTTGGAACCTGGCCTACAGTCTGGCTGCTGCGTGTCCACACTAACCCTATGATTTCAAATGTACAACTGAGCGAGAAACATATGAATAAATTAAATGTAGTACTTAGAGTTACAGAATGTATTATTGATTTAGGGAAACAAAATGAATTGTGAAACCAGTTTGTAATTTGTACTTTTATTTTTATCATTAAGATTTTTAACATTTCATTTATTTGGAAATAAATTCAGACATAAAGATTTGTAAAAACTGTTAGAGGATTCTTATACCTGACAGGGTCCCAAAATGTTAATGTCTTATATAACCACAGTATGATTATCTAAATCAGGAATTTAATAGTGACACAATACTATCAAACCATCTGTAAGTGTTATTTAAATATCATTAATTCCTCTGTATTCAATCTATAGTTATGTACTTCACTTAGTTTTCCTGTTTATTTAGCCTCCTTTAATCTGGGACAGTTCCTTAAATTGAAGGCATTTCTATCTGTGATGAAAGAGTGGGGAAAAAATCCCTGAAAAGACTTGTGAAATTACCATCATTTTTAGAGCATTATTTTTCCTTCATGTATTAAGATCTGAAAAACTTGTGAAGCTGTGCTCAATTGCCTTTCTTTCCCCAAATATGCTTTTTACTGATAGATGATATCCAAGGTAACTCAACCATTTAAGGATGTGAATTTGGCCACTAGATGACAATAGAGTCCTATTCAACTAGAATTTTTTTCAGTCTTGCTTAAGTCTCCAGTTTAAGAACTATAATCAATTTTATCTTTACCAAAATTTTTATAGCATTTTTATACTCTTTGGAGATAAATGTGAAATATTCAGATGACACATTATGCTAGTAGATTTGGCATTATACAGGTCACATTGTCTTAAAATTATCTGTCCACATGTCTATCTTCCCTGCTATACTGTGGTGTACTTGAAGCTGTTCCTCTCTGATTTATTCTTATGTTCATGGTTTCCACATATTTCAGCCTATATATAGTTGACTGTATAAGATCTGTCTATCTAGATTGAGAGAATGAGACACATAGATAATTATAATGGATATATCTACATAGATCCACTACACTTTTAAAGACAACTTGCAAACAAAATGAACATTAATACTTGCAAAATTCTTCATATACACTCTATATACCTATGAGAGGTAAGCAGAAGTACTTCTATAAACAGATTTCTATAAACAGCTCCTACAGAGCTTTAGCTCTTTTCCTATAGATGAGTTTTTTCCTGCCTTCATCTTTCCTTTGAAATAAGTTAATTATTACTCATTTATCATGAACTGCTGTTGTAGGCATCTTATGATCATGGGAAGCACTCCTACGAGAAAGTCAAATATAGTAATAACATTATAAGACATTTATTGAACTACTGAAGAAATGACAGCAACTGCCTACATCTGGAATCTTTGTATGTAAAGATAAGGAAGTCTCCTATGTTTGTGCCGCTACATCTGGACTTTTTGTTACTTAAACAGTTGATTCATTTTAAATAGATACAAAGTCCCTAAGTAATTTGGAATGAGACCTCCAGTCATTATTAACCAGACTGCAAACACCATAAAGCAGGCACCATGTTTCCCTTTATATTATAAACTATCTAGTGACTAATAGAAAACTCTTGTAGATGTTAAGGTGGTGATACATGGTTGCATAATAAATGAATGAATGAATGAATCTGAGATTCATTGGCAAAGCTTATTTTAAATTTAACAATTCTCTTTATGAGATGGTCATTTTTACTCAATAAAATGGATTTTTTACGGTCAATGAAAAATTAAAAAATTTATCAGAAAGGATACCTATTTGCAATTTTTTTTCTCCACACAACCATTTTGGCTTGCCAATTACCTACCACATGATATTACCTGATTAACTTATATGTTTCGATTGACCTATCTTTAGCAAATGCAGTGAATCCTCTTAACATCTATAAGCTGATAATAAACTATATCTGAATTTGTGCCTTAATGTAATATTGTTGAGAAAGCCCAAACCATCTAGGGTTATTAAATGTGCCATTTCTTAAAAGTGACTAGAGAAGTTTCTCCTTTGATATATATATGGTGGAAAAGCTTGGACCTGAAAGGTTAATAGATACAACAGAATTTATGATAGATGTTGACTCTAAGCTATGTTAGTATAATAGAAGCAACAGAAAATAAAATCTAGAAATATTTATCTTTAATTTTTTCTCTTATTCTTAAAAAATATACATTTATTGTATTCAATGCATTTAACTGTTTGCAGTGTCAAATTCAGTAAGTTGCAGTGCCTTCCAGGAGATAAGCAATACAAATTTCCCAATGGGTCAAGATTCTTTTTTTCCTGGAAACTAGGTACTAAGAATTAAAGCACACATAACCATGGGAACACAGAACAACCTTAAAATATTTTTCTGATAATTAATGTTAGTAAAATCAAGCTGTAGGAGGATATAGGGAGTCTAAGAAAACTAGACAAACAGATCAAACAGGGAGTGAGCAGTTGAAAAAGAAAAGAAGACAGAAAATATGAGCCAATAGGAGGTCAAGATAAAAGTTGCCTGCGTTGGGGCTGGATGGAAATAGCACTTGAATTGTGTGATGGGACTTTATATCTTATTACCTCTGATCTTTAAGTGCTATTTAGAGTTTCCTGTTTGCATTTAAAGTGAAGGTAACTCCTTTTTCCTCCTAGATACATAAATTGCATAAAAAACATATTGAAGACCAATCTCAGAATTTGTCATCCTGTTATTTATATTACATGATTTACTCTTTTCAAGTAGTAAACTTTATTTTTAGAGCAGATTTATGTTTATAGAAAAAGTGAGTAAAAGGTACAATATTCTCATATAAGTCCTTGTTCCTCCATGCAGTCTCCCCTATTAGAAACTTTTTGCATTAAGGTAGTATATTTATCACAATTGATGAACCAATATGATGCATTATTATTAACTAAAATTCATCATTTATCCTATAATTCACTTTCTGTGTTATATCATCTATAAATTTTGACAAATGTATAATGGCATGTGCTCACCTTTACTTTAACATACAGAACAGTTTCATGATACAAAAATTCTCTGTGCTCTACCAATTTGTCCCTTTCTCCTCCCTCCCAAAACCCTGTAACCACTCATCATTTTCTTGTCCCTATAAAGTTTTATCTAGTAGTTTTATCTAATAAAGTTTTATTTTTATTAGAATGTCATATAGTTGGAATCAGACAGTGTGTAGGTTTTTCAGATTGGTTTATTTCACTTAGCAATATGCTTTTAAGTTTCCCTCACATATTTTCATGAGTCTACAGCACATTTCTTTTTAGTGCTGTATCATATTCCATTGTCTTCATGTATCATGGTTTATTTAGCCACTACTTTTCTTAAGGATACCTTGGTTTCTTCCTGGTTTTGATAATTATGAATAAAGTCGCTATTATAAGCATTATGTGGCCCTGTTTTCAACTACTTTGGATAAATAACAGAGTGTAATTGTTGGATCATGTAGTAAGAATGTGCTTAGTTTTGTAAGAAACTGCCAAACTGTCTTCTAAAACAGCAGCGGCATTTTGCATTTACATCAGCAATGAATGATAGTTTCTTTTGCTCCATAGCCTTGCTATTATTAGGTGTTCTGAGTCTTTTGGATTTTAGTCATTCTAGTAGATGTGCAGTAATGTCTTGTTTTTTTTTTTAATTTGCAATTTTCTTTTTTTTTTTTTAAGATTTATTTTTTATTTATACATACAAGCTGGGGTACAGGCCAGAGGTGTGGGGCGGCGAGTGGGTTCACCAGAGACGGAGCGGGTAGCAGAACAGGCAGATCAGAAATACACTGCTGAGGGGAGCAGCGGGCAAGGCAGGAGAGGTCTGCTGTGCCATGTGGGATTCTCCCCAGCCAGGCGTCAAACTTGCGTCGCCGCTGCCGACATCTCCACAGCGCAGCGCTTAACTGCTGCGCCGCCGGGGAGGCCCTAATTTGCAATTTTCTGATACTATGTGATGCCGAGCATCTTTTCACCTGTCTGCCATTTGTATGTCTTTGGTGAGTTGTCTGTTCAAAACTTTTGAGCACATCTTAACTAGATCCTTTTTTTGTTCTTTTTCTTGAGTATTAACTTTTGTGTGTGTGTGTGTGAGAGAGAGAGACAATGTATTTCATCAGTGATGTGTTTGCAATCTCAATAATGTATCTTATATTTTCAATCTCAACAATGATTTACTTTCAAGAAAATTAATTTGAGGACCAAGAATAATGTTAAATTGTATGCATTTACAGAGATTCTCCACAGCAATAAAATATTATATGATTCTAATCACTTAGGTTATTAAGTAAATTTAGTAAATAATATAACATTAAATAATCCCCAACTTTTTCTGGGAAAATTATCAGCCATTATTTGAAATAATTTGTGAGAAAAATGCAGATTCAGAAGTAGTATTGACTATCACTGTTGATTAATGAAGGTAAAATAAGATGCCTATAGGTTAAAAAAAAAATGAAGCTAGACTACTACCTCACACCCTGCACAAAAGTCAACTCAAAATTGATAAAAGACCTGGATGTAAGACCTGAAACCATAAAATGTATAGAAGAAAATATAGGCAAAACTCTACACGACATACATCTCAGCAAAATCTTGAAAGACACATCCCTCAAAGCGAAGGAAGTGAAAGACAAGATAAACAGATGGGATTACATCAAAATAAAAAGCTTCTGTACAGCAAAAGAGACATTAACCAAAACT